>OESE01000170.1:7500-157437 GCA_900240875.1 Crithidia expoeki
TTCTTTGTATTCTGTTGTTGCCCTCCCCCCCCACACACACACACTCTCTCTCTCTTTCCCGTTTTTCTTTTTGGCCCGAACCAAATAAACAAACATTGCTGTGTGTGCAATTACAACAACATCAACGATGAGAAATAGCTGTCGTTGAGTCCAAGATAAAATAGCATTCGGCTTCTTGTTAAGGCTTTTGTTTTCTCCCTCATCTCTATTGATTACACATTCAGTTAGCCAGGAACTCTTACACACCTTCACGCAGTAAATGGAGGAGGATCAGGGGAACGTGGCGGTGAAGGCGACTCAAGTCGACGGTTTGTCTCGCAAAGAGCGCAAAAACGTCGAGAAGCGCGAAAAGCAAGCCGAGGAACTGCGGCAGCTTAGCAAGAAAGCGAGTGCCGTCAATGGTGACTCCGACAACCCGTTTTCAGTTACGATGGAAGCCGACCAGGTCGCGGAGGGCTCGCGCAACATCACGTTCAACAAAGTTTCCGTCTCCGTCAACGGCAAGACGCTCTTCAGAGACGCATCAGTAAAGCTGTCAGCTGGGTCGCGTTATGGTTTGATGGGGCCAAACGGGCGAGGCAAGTCGACGATTCTTCGCCTCCTTGCCAGTCGGGAGCTACCGGTGCAGTCGAATCTCGATCTGCTGCTGGTGGAGCAGGAGCAGGAGTTCACGGCTTCCGAGCTGAGTGCCGTTGACGCAGTGCTGCAGAGCCACAAGAAGCAGAACGCATATAGCGTCGAGGCGAAGGAGCTGCACTCGAAGGCAGAGCTGACGACGGCAGAGATGGAGCGCTTACACTTCTTGGAGGAGGAGCTGGACATAATGGGCGCTTCACAGGCGGACGCCCGTGCGCGCCGCATCCTCTTCGGTCTTGGCTTTCCGACAGAGTGGCATGAACGGCCGACGAGCAGCTTCAGTGGTGGTTGGCGCAAGCGTATTGCGCTGGCCTCTGCCGTGTTCATCGAGCCGGATGTGCTCATGCTGGATGAGCCAACCAACCATCTGGATTTGAATGCCGTCATTTGGCTGGAGTCTTACCTGGTGAAGGCGTACAGCGAGTCGGCGAAGCGACCGAAAACGCTCATCGTCGTGTCGCACGATGCCGGTTTTCTGGACGAGGTCTGCACGCATATGGTGCACGTGGAGAACTATTTGCTAAACTACTACCGAGGAAGCTACAGCGACTTCGACTCGCAGCTGCAGCAGCGCCACCAGGAGCTGGACAAGAAGTACGAAACGGTTATGAAGACAATCCGTGACAAGAAACGTAACGGGATGTCAAACGCTCAGGTGGATGAATGGATCAAAAACCAGGTGAACGCCGGCCGCATTGACCCACAATTCCTGGAGAAGCGCCGCGACTACGTTGTCAACTTCCCCTTCCCAGACCCACCGGAGCTACGTGACGGTTGCGTCTGCAAACTCGAGAACGTCTCCTTCAACTACCCCAACGGCCCGGTCCTGTTCGAAAACGTGAGCTGCGCGCTCTGGACGGACAGTCGCATCACTCTGTGCGGCCCCAACGGCATTGGTAAGAGTACGCTGTTGAATTTGATGACAGGTGTGTTGGAGCCAACGGCTGGCTACATCTCGCTGAACCGCCAAGTCCGCATTGGCCGCTATAATCAGCATTTTGTGGACAAGCTTCCGCTGGAAAAGACGCCGGTGGAATGCATTCAGGCGCTGGGCATTCCCGAGGAGGACAAGGCGCGCCGCCTACTCGGCAGCTTCGGGCTGGAAGGCATCGTGCACAAGAATCAGATTGCGACG
Source organism: Crithidia expoeki (assembly GCA_900240875.1). Classification (NCBI taxonomy): domain Eukaryota; phylum Euglenozoa; class Kinetoplastea; order Trypanosomatida; family Trypanosomatidae; genus Crithidia; species Crithidia expoeki. The sequence continues at coordinate 9,272 of OESE01000170.1, forward strand.
CTGAGTGGTGGCCAGAAGGCTCGTGTGGCGCTGGCCGCGATCAGCGCCGAGACGCCGCATTTTCTGCTGTTCGATGAGCCGACGAACCACCTTGACGTGGAGTCGATTGAAGCTCTGTGCGCGGCGATTAAAACTTTCAAAGGCGGTGTTCTTGTCGTAACTCATGATGCCCGCCTCATCGAGTCGACCGAAATGCAGATTTGGGTCGCCGGCAACAAGAATGTGGCCCCGTTCGACGGGTCTCTTGAGGACTACAAGAACATTGTGCGCGCCGAGTTCGAGAAGGAGGAGGCAATTCGGCTGGAGGACCGACGACAGCAGCAGGAGGAAAAGGCCGCGATGCGTCAGCTGAAGCAGAGCGGTGTGGCGGACGCGAAGCAGGCGCTGCAGGAGCAGGAAGAGAAGAAGCAGCAGGAGCACGCGGAGGGTCTCGACGCTTTCTTGAGCAACGCAGGGAAGAAGAAGAAGAAGTCTAAGAAGTCGAAGGAAGACAAGGAGTAAGAAAACTGTGAAACTCCCTTGTTGTTTTCCGTTTCCTGACTTCCCAAAGCAAATCTGACGTTTTCCCAATCTGTGCTGTTGCTGTTCTGCCGTTTCCCTTTACTGCAAAGGCGCGTAAGGCCGACAGCAAAGCTGCACAATTGTCTTGCCTAGAGAGGCTTTTACATTCGAGCTGCGACCCGCGTTTGCGCCAAACGACGCGTTTCGTGTGTCGTTGCTGTTGTTATTTTATTAATCTAGCTCGGTGTTCCTTGGTTATAAGTGACTACTATAATCTAAAAAAAAGTAGTTCTGTAATGATAAACGCATTAGCAGTCAACAGCCTTGAATGCAACCTGCATGACATCGCTCAGCAACTCTTGAAAAGGGAGAAACATAAGGCAAACCTTCTTCATGCCGTTTCCTTTGGAGTCAATTGACAGTAGAAGCTGCGTGTCGCGTTCTCAACTCTCCTCTACGTTTATTATTCTTATTATTTGTTGTTGTTGCTATTAGTGCATACTGCGCGTGTGTCTGCACCCCACTAGGTAGCTCTCTCGAGCTCAGCTTAATTTGCGTTTCTTCCCCCTCCTCTTGATATCTCTAGTAGCATTTGTCGGAAGATTGAATTCAGAACATTATTAAAAAGCTGCACTTGAATTATCCTCCAGCATACCTCCCGACATGCATTGACAGATGCCACGCCTTCGCTTATCCTCCCGGTCTCTGTATTGTGGCACCTGGACCCACAAGCTCCTCCTGTGCGGTGTTGCCTTTCTCCTGAGCAGTGGTTTTGTTTTCCTCTTGTACGCAAGTTTTCCTGGGAATCTCCGAAACGTGCGTCTACCACCGGCGTTCCAGAATAATGAATGGGAGGTGTGGAACACGGCGCCGCCCGACCACGAGGTCTCTGACGATGCGTTCTTCAAGTGCACGGAGCGTTGGCTGTACACGGACGGCGTTGGAACGAGCACGATTATCCCGTTTGTCATTATCCCGCTTACACTGGAGTGGGAGGAGTTTCGGCGGTTTATGTGTCGCGTTAACGCCCACGCGCGCTATCTCTACGTGGTGCAAAACGGCAACGTAGATGAAATGACGCAGCTGCTGCACCGTCTGCGTGCAGCCGTGCCATCTGAGCGCCTCATCATCGTCCACTGGCCCGACAATATCGGCTACGCCGCTGCGGTCAACGGAGGTTACCGTGTAGCGCTCTCCAAGCCGCACGACGAGGTGCCTTTCGTTGGTGTCTTCAACTGCGATGTCTACTTTGGGAAAAACTTCTTTTCGCGCTACGTGCCGGATGTTTACGCGGCGTTGGCCCCCGACGCCGACCGCATCCGCGCGCTCGAGGAGGAGGTGCGAAAAGAAGAGGAGGCAGCCAGAGCTTCTGGGGCCACGTCCTTGCGCGCCGCCGCGGCCGGCATACCCGGCCTGTCGCTTGCCCCCCTGTTGCCAGACCGTGTGCGCTACGCAGTCCCTGTCAATCAGCAACACGAGTTTCGCCAGCACGTTGGCATGTTTCATTATCACTATCAATGCATGTGCGCCTTTATCGTCTCACGACTTGCCCTGCTCGCCGGCGGCTTTCTGGACGAGAACTGCTACCCCGCCTACTTTGAGGACTACGACTGGAAGTTTCGTATGACCAACTTAGGCTTCCGTACCTTCATCGGGCCGTCGGAGCGCTACGGTGGCTTTTACCATAGCCTGGGTGGCAACATCCGCGTGATCAATGAAGGTGCAGAAGGGCGCTCGCTGAGCTACGACCTGGAGGCGACGCGCGTAGCACGCATGCTGGTGGCGAAGCCCGGCGTGGACTACGGCGAATCGAAGTGGGCGTGGCACCGCGAGGCGAACCTACAGCTGAGTCAGACGCCTTTTCCCACCGCCGGCTTCGTGGTGCCGCCGGATGCGTGGGTGCTCGACCACCAGCGTCTTAAGCGGATTGTGCAAATAGGCAGGGGTGACCGTCCTGCGGTAGAGATGCGCGGCACGTACAACCTGACGCTGCTGGAGGCGTTGAGGCCGTTTGACAAAACGCGTAGATAGCTGTAGCGTGCTACATCAGACGTCGCCGTGTGGTACAGTTTTAAGTTACTGTTGTGGCTGTCACTGTTGCCCTTTTTGTTGTTCTGGAAAAGAACGTCGCACTGGACGTGTTCGTATGAGTTCACTTGGAAAAAGATGTCTTTCGGTGTGTTTGCGCGGGCTCGTGTGTTGACGGCCTGTGCTCTGTTTGTTGAGACGCATGAATGAGTACTAGCCTACGCCAGTCGCTGCGTTGCACTATCCGTTGAAAGTATAACCCATTTCGCTAGTGGATTAACTCAACTGAGGAAAAACAAAGACAAACGCTCCAGAATCCAACAGCTTGTTGTCTCCTGCGCTAAAACGCCAAAAGGGCAAAGGGAAGAGCTATCATCGCAACACCAATTTGTTTCGTTGCCTGGCGTTTCCAGGCTAGCATCTCGGATTTCTTTGCCGTGCCGTTGGCTCATCAACGCTCTCTAAGCAATCCACGACTCATCCCCTGATCTTTCATTTTTTCTTCCAATTCGCGGTGTTGCACAGATTGCGCTGTAACTTGAGCTTTTTTCAGTGACGTTGCCTTGCAAACCACCCCTTGTTATGCTGAGAGGGCCGGTGTCAAGAAACAACAAATGTACAACACGCAAGTCAGAAGGTCGAGGAGAAACTACGCCAGGCAACGCCGGGTGCTGCTACGGCACCTCCTCCGTTGCTGCACCGCTCTTCTTCTCTTCAGCGCGGCATATCGCTTTTTTCGCCCTTACGGTGGTGCGTCCTCGGCGCAAGCCCCTCACTCGGAGTTGGAGCTGCCGCGGGTGATACGACCGGCGGAGTACCTACAGATGTCTACCCACAACACCGCGCTCGACCGCCGCTTCGGCAACGCAGACCAGTCGACACCAACGCCGCCTCCGCTGACGCCGCTCGACCAGCGGGTCAATGATGTGCTGCAGCGTCGGTGGCCGCGCACGGCCGGTGCGTCGGCGGCCCGCCCACGCCCGGTGCGGGTGCGTGTGGTGACCGTGGCGAACCGTGTCGATTTCACCGTGTGCGCCGCGCAAGCCTCGGCGCTCGCTAGCGGAGTAAACATGTCCTTGCTCGGCTTTGTCAAGCCCTACTCACACATCACCCGGCTGAAGACTGTTTTGGACTTTGCGGAGAAGGAGGGTTTGGCGGACGAGGATGCAGTGATATTTGTGGATAGCGACGTGCTGTGGACTGGGTTGGGGCTGGAGGACGCGCTGGCAAAGTTCGTCGCCTTCTCCCCGCCGACGCAGGCGTCGCTGTGGCCGGCGGCGGTGCGCGCGTGGGAAGACTACGGTGAGTACATCGGCGAGCGCTTTCTACGCAGTCTCGCCGCCAACGTCGGTCGCTACCCCGCCATGCCGCTTCTACAACTCCCGCCGGTGCTCTTTAGCGCGGAGCGCTACTGCAACTGGATGCAATACCTGCGTGGTGTGCCACCGTGCAAGATCGCCTTTTCACTTGTCGACTATATTACCGAGCTGGTGCGCAACGGCCACAGTGACGTAACGTCGCAGCAGATGGAGAAGCTGCTGCGCATCACTCCGTCTGAGGCAATGCACGCCCTCCAAGGTGTGCAGCGGTTCCTAGCGGGTCGCCGCGGGGAGCTCGGCGCCACGTCAGCCGCGCAACGGGTCAAAGGTGACCCTTTTTACTTCACCTCCAATGCGTTGGGCGACCGCAACGTTGTGCGCTTCCTCAACGGTGGCGGGATGCTGATGCGTGTGTGGGCGCTGCGCCTCTACACCAGCGTTGTCGGCAACTTTGTGGAGACCCAAAACCCATTGCCGCCCATCAGCAAAGACAACCACGGGTGGTTCTGCGACCAGTCGATCCACGGCCCTATCTATGTGCGCGGCCGCATGTTTGAGGCGGCGCACGCGCTACTTGAGGCCCTCCCTGGAGCCGAGAAAGCAGAGGAGCTGACAGCAGATCCGCCGTATGGTCTGCCCTCCGGTATGACGGGACTGGACAGGCGCAGCGAGTTCTTCATGAACGTAGCGGGGGTGTTGATGCGCTTCGACCGTAACTACGTGGGCACAGAGTACTACCAACGGTACGCAAGTCACCTCGTGTTTCGGCTAGTGTGGTACCTGCGGCGTCTGTTCACGTGGTGGATTACTGGCGAGAGCGCGGCCGCCGTCCGCGCCAGCCCCGCTACGTCGGCGAGTGGGTGCGCACTGACGCCGCTGCTGCTGCGCCGGCCGCCGTACCGCGAGGATATCCTCCGCGGCTATCACGCCGTGCGTGACGACGACGCGGACGTGGCCGTACCGCCAGTGGTGCATATTCCGGGAAACGAAAAGGGGAAGAAGTACGCGAAGATCCTCCGCTACATGCCGTGGCGTGTCGCAGCCCGGTGGAGTCGCACGGCAAATGAGACGCTATTCCGCGTGCTTGGGAACGCGGAGGTGGAAGTTTGGGGACCAACCCAACGGCATTACTTGCCCTTCACGCAGATGTGTCCAAACATCTCCTTCCTTGCCTAGGACCTGCACTGCACAAACTACTGACCTCCAACAGGCAAAACTGCCGCATGCAAATCCCGTGCATCTGCACTCGGTGGCGTCACGACGTGCCATAAATCTAGAGGTGCCTCAGTAATTCCTACCTGTTTTGTCTTTTGAGCATCCCCTTTTACAGTCCGCGCAAGGCCGTAACGTTGATCAACTACTCCCCACACCGCCTTGCCGGCGGTTGGCCGACACAAAAACAGCACAACTTATTCAGCCGAAGAAAAATAACATTCGGTGTCCCGGCGAAGACCTCCGCGGTCGGCGGTTGCCCACGGCCGCGCCAAAATAGCCCACCCCGAACGACTCCACAGCTTCCGCCCTCCCCCAAGACCTCCGCCCCCCCCCCCCCGAAACCCGCACAACACACTAAACCAACCAAGGAATGCCGGCAAGGCGCCAATGCACAGACCTTTGCAAAAAGGGATTCCGATGCCGGGGATCGAACCCGGGTCTAGCGGGTGAGAGCCGCTTGTTCTATCCACTATACCACATCGGACACAACACAAAACAGAAACGTTATAGTTGTGACTATAACTATAAAAAGTTATGAAAGTGGACGAGTAGGGGTTTGAACCCTAGGCCTCCTGTATGCAAAACAGGCGCTCTACCACTGAGCTACACGCCCCTGACCAGGGGTGGGAGAAATTTTGTAAATCATTGATTCACTGGAACAAAACTACAATCTACTTTTCTGATGATCGCTCCAGTGGCCTAATGGATAAGGCTTTGGACTTCTAATCCAAAGATTGCGGGTTCGAGTCCCGCCTGGAGTACTTTTTGGTCTACAAGCCTAGGTGCTTTGTTACTGCAACACGAACGCAGCGGCCTACTACTGCTCTTGTAGCCTAATGGATATGGCGTTTGCTTCCTAAGCAAAAGGTTGCGGGTTCGAGTCCCGCCAGGAGTACGCTTTTTTTTCCCCACCCCGCAACGACGCCTTTCACCGCAACCAGTAGGGGCTTTTAGGGGGGAAACTCACCCAACAACGAAACTACCACCAAAGACAACAACAAAAAAAAAGTTCGGAAGGAACGCGAGAGAAAAAAAAAACAAAGAGAAACACCGCCGACACAATAGGAAGGTTAGAGGGAGGGGGGAGCCCAAGAAAAAGAAAGAAAGTTGAAGTACAAAAGGGACGCAACACTGAAGACTCTCCCTATCAAATACTACAAGCAGAAGACGTGAGTGCGTAAGACCGAGGGCACCTTCGGAACCACGAAAGACTTTAACACAAGCAAGACAACCGCGCAGACCAACACCGTGACAGTAGAGTTTCTCGAACCCGGCCGCGAGCAACAACGACGCAGACATGGTACAATAAGACCTATAGTTGCTGTCAAAGCAAGGGTGTGTATTCCCAAGCAGCAATTTTCACCGACAACTTCAACAGCTTGAACACTAAGTAGGTTTCCTTAACCACAGCACTCGCTTAAACGAAACAATTGAACGCACATTATTAATCGCGTTTGAATCCGTCGTCAAATTTTGCACCAAACTACGTTAAGAAAACATCGTATAAGGACGTTTCGAGTTTTTTTTTTTTTTTACTAGCACCACCAAGTCGCGTTCGCAAACAAGTGGAAAAATTACTTTTTTCCAGCTTCAAAAAAAAAAATAAATAAATAAATAAAAGAACTTCGTTAACACCTGTAGGTTCATAATATTCTCGTGGAACACAATACACAGACCTCAAAAAGTAATTAGGTGTTCTTCGATGTTTATGCTATCTACTTCTCCCGCAAGAGAGCGTATACGGTCGGCTCAGACACAGCATGGACTTTTTTTTTCCTCTTGAATTCTCCTCTTTCACCAAACCGACTAACAATTACGGGACCTCCCAACAACGACGGAAAACGTAGCGTTTTTAGTCTTGGTTTTAACAGAAACAACCAAATCGCTTACGGTGCATTTTAACTACAACGAAATAACAACAATTCGAAAAAAAAAAGAAACAGCGAATCCGCCAAGCTACTCCGACACATGGCTCTTCGTCGAACGCTCTACGAAGGGTACAAAAGCGCCCACAACAAACTATTTAGCGTAAAAAATACAAGCGACTTTCAAACTACTGGACGTCTAACCCCAAAAGAGTTCGTTGAAGCCGGCAACGAACTCGTGCAAAAGAACCCAATTTGGCAGTGGGTTGGCGGTCCTGAAACGCTCCAAGACTACCTCCCAAAAGACAAAAAGTGTCTTGTGTACCGCGGTGCGCCGTGTACCGAGCGCGCTCCTGCTGCGCAGGCGTCAACACCTGCTGAAGCTGCCGATGAAGACGACTTTGTGGTTACTGAAGCACCACGTGCCGTTCTTCCCGAAACCGCAGTACAAGAGGAGAAGCTGTTGAATTGGGATGACGGCGACGAAGATGGGGATGATTCTGATGATGACGATGTTATTACCACTACTAAGGACAGCTACTCTCACCTTCGCGTCTACGACGTTTACATAGTGTACGACAAATACTACGAAACCCCTCGTATGTACCTAGTAGGTTACGCTGGCGATCATATGACGCCACTGACAACAAATCAGATGAAACAAGACGTCTACTGCTCAAACTACGGAAAAACAGTGACGATTGACCCCCACCCCGTTCTGTCTATTCCGTGCATCAGCATCCACCCCTGCCGCCACGCGGAAACAATGTGCAGCCTAATGCGTCGGATGCACCAAAACTACGTGCGCGAGAAAGGTGAGGACGCAAAGAAGGAGCCTTTTACGTTTCCAGCTCATCTGGCATTATTTTTGTTTTTAAAATTTATTTCCACTGTCCTACCAACTATTCAGTACGACAATTCTTCTGGCTTCGATCTGATTTGAAATCGCAACACGCGCGTCTTTACTTCTACAAAACACACTCACAATTAGTAAATAAATGATGTGAACGGTACGTTAGGTATGGGTGTGTTACGTGTTGGCACAAAAAAGGCACCGTTTTCAGTGTACACAGTGTAACGGCAGAACAAAAAAAAAAAAATGCCATCTTCTTAGAAGTTACCAAATGCCGGTTATCGTAGACAACTACCTTTTTTTTTTACATAAAACGAAAGTTATTTCTGGGAGCGGTGACACTACTCTTTTTCTCCGTTTATAAAAACGAAATAGTACAGTGACTGGAGGAGCACAGTTTTGTGGGTTGTCGATAAACTTACACATTAGGCCAAGTTACTCGTGCTAGTGTTGCCACTGCCCACCACCTATCTTTCGAAATGCACTCTCTTTATTTTTACACCGCAACACTAAAAGTACATACTTCAACCTCTTTTTTTTTTTTTACGCGACGACAGAGCTTCGCTCCCGACATAAGTTTACAACTACAAGCCCAAAAAGATGATAAGGCCGGTAAAACACGCAGACTATTTCACCAATACCGCATGGCGAAATTAACAAAACATGTTAATAGTACTACTAAAAATGGTACCAAAATCACTTCCATCATAAAAAAAAAAAACACTCCATACAACACTACCAAAATACAACTAATATATCAATGAATCCATGGCCGATGGTGTAAGTACAGGGTTGACCGCAAGTTGAAAACCAAATCATTGAAGCGCACACAGGGCACAAATCACATGTTCCGGTACCCTACAACGAGCAAATAAACTGCTACAACAATGTTCAACATTAATAATCGCCATTACCAATCACGAAACATATTATCATCTCTAACAACGCCCACAAAAAACAGCACTAGCGAGCCACTTTGGAAAGCCGCACGTGTACTATTACATATATATATATATATATATATACATGCTTACTAAGATTAATAAAATAAATCACTAAGAACATAACAGTGGAGGCATCCCATATAAGCTAAACGTAAACTGGAATACTATATATATTACCCACTCCACGATAATTTTCACTAAACACAATATAGATACACACAACAACACGAACAAAAAACAACAGAAAAAACCCTTCATAATTCGATGTCTTCAACACCAAATAACAATGCCAACACGACAGCACAATCTCGTTTTGCAATACAAAAAACACTAAAAACAACCAAAAAGAGAAACGATGTTGACAGCACGTCAAAGCGCATACAAAACAGAAGAGATAATCAATACTACAATCGCAACACCGGAAACCCACGTAGAAAAACAAAGTGGACCCTGCCACCGCTACAAAAAAGTAGACGATTTTAGCTTTCGAAAACAGCAAAAACCATAAAACAAGCACGAAAAAAAAACCTTTAAGCACATACGACACACAGCAACACACTACGAACATAACAAGAAAAAAATACATACACTTGCTATTGCACCAGCAGTAGATTACCCGCAACACAATTACGATTCAGGCAATCCACACCCACACAGCTTGAAACGAACCAAATAACATATCTGAAAACCAACAACAACCGCAAACTGTCTTGTGCACCTTCCGGGCAGGATGACGCCGTAGCTGCGGTGGTGCTGTGTCCAATCGGTGGTGCGAGATTGCTTTGCGTGTGTGCTGTGCTGTGTGTGGTGCGCGGTGAGGGTTTTGTGCACAGGTGATGATGTACAGAGTCTGCGAAAGACGCAGGTCGCGGAGCTTCGGCTGTGCGCGCTCATTCAACTACTGTATTTACTGGGTGAACAATCTCTGATGTGCGTGGTGCGTGGCGGCTGGCTGTCGGCGGGTGTTGGCTGGCGCTTGGTGGTTGGCGTGTGGCGGACAATGATGCAGGCAAATCAATACTCACTCTGATGCGGAGCTGCACTGCGCTGCGGCCCGCTGTGCGGAAGCGAAGATAACATGCACTACCAGCTGACGTTTGGGCTGCACGCTGCGTTTGGTGCGCTTCTTAATGTGGCGCGTGAAGGAATGCGTGTGCGTGCTGTGTGATGTGGTGGCGGCTCCCGCGTGCTTGCGCTCGCAGAGTGGTGCGTGCTGCTTGCGCGAGTGTGTGTGCTGGTGTGCCGTGCGCAAGAGCGTGGCGCAGTGCTTACTTGTGGTGGAGGATCTGCACGTGCGTGGCCATGCAAGTGCTGCTGAGCTGATGGCGTTGGTGCTGGTGACGCTGCTTCCCAGTGACGGAAGTGCGGGGCCAGCAAATATTTGTCGCTGTCGCGCTTGCCGGCTGCGGTGTACCGAGTGGCTGCGAAAAAGAAAAGAAAACGGAAACAAAGCAAACGAATCAAAGCAATAACTACGCGTGTTGTTTCTGTGCTGCGCTAAACACCGGCGCGGTTGCGTGCTGTGAGGAGCGCTGTTGCGCTGCGGCCGGTCTCCGTTGGTGCCGTGGTGTTGACGTTGCAGACAACGAAGCATCTGCGACTGCGTGCCGTGGTTTCTCGTCGTGCCAGCGGGTAGATTTCCCTGTTCACCGCCCCTGACTCTTGCTGCGCACTCTTCCTCTCTTCTGTCTCCTCCCTGCCTTTGCACGTCTGCTTTGTTTTTATTGCAACGCCCCTCTCCGGTTGTACGACGGTTGCACTGCTCCTAAAGCTAAAGCGGCACTCCAGTGTCAACTAAACACACAAGCGATAAGCTAGACAATCATACACTGTCTTCACCGGAAATAAAGCCCGTTTTTCCCCGGACATACGCAACTAACTCGTGTCTCAAGGCCTCCAAGATGAGCGACAGCAATTCGGGTAAGTCGGGTTCGGCGGCTTTCACGAACCTCCAGCCGGAGAGGCCGAGGAATTTCGATTCCGTGGACAAGGAGGATGCTCACCTTTCGCCAACTGTGGCACCTACGGTGGCCAGGGCTATAGATGACAAACGGGGTGCAGTTTTGCCTGAGGCCTTCAATATAGGGGAAGGCGTCAGTGAGAACCCGCAGAGATCTAACAGGGTTCCGTTCTTTTCCGCTGAGGTGTGGAAGGCTGTCATTCCCATTTTTATTACCCCTGGCCTGTACGGGTACAACATTGGTCTTGTGGGCCCGTACTCGACGATCTACTCGTACGCGACGAACTGCCAGCTGTACGGCGCGCAGGCGTCGTGCGAGACGCTGTCGGGTGCGAAGTGCCAGTGGATGGAGGCGACGACTGTGAATGCGTCGTCGACGCTGGGACACGTGTGTGGGTGGAAGGCGCCGCGCACGACATGCTTCTTGAAGTACAGCAACGAGGCGGGCTGCAGCGCGGACAGCGACTGCGTGTGGAGCTACTCCGCCTGACGTGCGGCAACAAGGTCGGGTACACGTCGATCCAGAGCGGCCTGTTCGCGGGCTCCATGATTATCGGTGCCACCGCCGGTTCATTCTTGGGCGGCTACCTGACGAAGTGGCTGGACTACCGCAAGAGCTTCCTTCTGATTGGTATTATCAGCCTGATCGGCGCTGTCCTGACGCACGTTGCGACGGGCATCTTCCAGTACTGGCTGCTGTTTGTTGCGCGCATCATCGTAGGCCTTGCGATGGGGTGGCAGGCGGTTGCCACACCGCATTACGTCGACAAGTACGCCCCTGTGGAGCACGCGAAGACTATCGGGTCGTTCTTCCAGTGCGGCATTTCTTTTTTCATTTTCATAGCTGCCGTTTTCGGCATCTGCCTTGGTCAGACAATCGGGTATAACGCTAACAGCAACCAGAATGTGATGGGCCGCATGCAGGGCTTGGTGTCCTTTTCGACGTTTCTGTCAGTGCTGGTGCTGTTCCTTCCTCTGGTGACGAGGGACGGCTATTCGCTGGCGAAGGGTGCGGACTACGAGGACGCCGACACCGCGGGCGGTAAGAAGGGTGCCGCGAAGAAGAAGTCCTACCCGATCTCGAAGATGATCGGCCCGATCCTGAACGGTGTTGCGATGGCCAGTATTTGTCAGCTAACCGGCGTGAACGCGGAAATGAACTTTGCACCGACGATCATGTCGAACCTTGGCGTTCAGGCACTGGTGGGCAACATCATCGTGATGGCGTGGAATGCGTTGGCGACGTTCTTCGTGATCCCGTTGACGCGCCACTTCTCGATGCGGACGCTGTTCCTGTTCTGTGGCTTTGTTGGCTCGCTGTGCTGCCTGTTTCTGAGCGGTATTCCGGTATACCCCGGTGTGACGAAGTCGGAGAAGGCGGTGAACGGCATTGCCATCACGGGTATTGCGATCTTCATTGCTCTGTACGAGTTGGGTGTGGGTCCGTGCTTCTATGTGCTCGCCGTGGACGTGTTCCCGGAGTCGTTCCGTCCGATCGGCTCGTCCATCACTGTTGGTGCGATGATGGCCTTTAACCTTGTGATCAACATCTGCTACCCGATCGCGACGGAGGGCATGTCCGGCGGTCCGTCGGGCAACCAGAACAAGGGCCAGGCCATTGCGTTCATCTTCTTCGGGTGCATCGGTACGATCTCGGTTGTGATCGAGTACTTCTTCCTGCACCCGTGGGAGGAAAGCGACGAGGAGGTGGGTGCGGAGTCGGAGGAGCCCACGCCGAACGACGCCGAACGGCAGTAATGCAGCCGCACCGGGTGGGATGGGGGCTTTCTGCGGCCTTGCCTTCACCCTGCCCTAATCGCCGTCTGTAACAAAAGGTCCCCGTGTTTTCTTCTGCGCGAGACAAGCCGCGTTTGTGTCGACGGACGCCGAAAGCCACGAAGCTGTAGCGAACATTAATGTTTCTTTTAAATTGTTTTCTTTTCCTCTCTTGCTGTTACCACGGTAGTACACGTATACGATTTGCCGACCACACACCCGTTGGCACGCGCACACACCTCTTATTCTATTATTCTATATATATTTTCCGCCTCAGCCACCTATATATACATATATGTATATATATATATGCTTGTTCTCCGCTCACCGTATAACATCTCGCCTCCCCCTCCTCCTTAGTATTGCGTTCCTCTTCTTGTAGCGATGCCTGCGACGTCAGCCGCTGCGCACCCTGCGCCGATGTCTGCTATGTGCGTACACGTGCGGCGCGTGGTGGTGCTGGTGGTTGCATGTGTGCTTCTGTCGGGCAGGGCTCGCACGAGCGGCCCTCACTGGTGTGTGAGTGGCCTGTCGCCGATGCTGTACGTCCCTCCCGCTGCTGACCCGTGAAGACGCACGTGCAGGACGTGGACTCCACCGCTGGCGCTGCGGTGCTGCTGCAAAACGATGTACCCAAAAACATTGTTTCTCTGAAATGCAAAAGCACGCCTTGAGAGTTCGTTTAATGCTGCTGTTATGTGCCTTCGCTCTGGTTTCATATTCGTTTTTTGTTCGTGCCCCTTTTATTTGCTTTGTAAGACAATTGTTTGTGTGTGTGCGCGCTGCTGGTAGCGTGTGTTTGCGCACGGCAGCAATGCTTCCGTCCTGTAATCCGTGGGGTTGCTGTCGTGCGCAGCTACGCGACGGAAGTGTGGTTCGCGCGAGGATGTGCACCGCACTTGAGGCCTTTCTTTCTGATCCCTTCCCACAATTTTTAAGTCTTCTGTGAAAACGAAACTAGTGATCCCAATTATTCTCTCAGACTTTCATATTCTCGTTCTTTTTTGTTCTTGTGTAAGGTCTCCTGTACATGAGGTTTCCAGCTGCTCATTCACTAAGAACAGCAGAAGTGCTTCTCTTAGCTGAACTGAGCAGCAGTCCTTCGTCTATTTCTGTATCTTTGTGTGTGTGTTTCGGATTCTTGTACACCTCTGCCACCACCAATTCTATCCTTCCTAGTGATCTCAAAAGTGTTCTTTCATTGTTCTAAAACGTTGTTTTTTTCTTTTGTAAGGAAACGAGGTTTTAATATCTGCAACCCTTCGTCAGTAGAACTCGAAAAACAACAAGCGTTGTTCCCTGCATCTCTGTTGTATGACAACTGAGTGCAGGCTCCACCAACGGAGGGGAAAGCAGCGTGGACCTGTGCGTTTGTGTGCGTGCTCGGCGGTTATGCGGATTGCTCTTTGCACTTGATGCTAGGCACAGCCGACTCGCATGTCGCAATTCCCTTTTCTATTCTGGCCAAAGTATCAAAGACAATTTATCCAATGAGAGCTTTGTTACAGAGACGTTTACACTGGGTGATTAACCGCCCAACCTGTTGTTCCATCAGCTGTCTTTCCCTGCGCGGCCACATCACATGGCGCGCGTGTTCGTGTACGCCGCTGCCTTTCATTCTTATCTTTTCTGTCGAGCCTCTCGCAGCGAGGGAAAGACACTTTTTTTTTACCCAAAGGTCCATGTGCGCGGGCTCGGTGGCGGTGGAGGCCGAGCCTCGGAAGAGGACGGGCATGAACGCTTTTCTTTTGATTTGCGCTTTTCCCCTGTGATTCATTATTTCTGTGTTCCAGGTTTGCGGAGGCGGCTTGCCACGCGGAGGTGCGGTCTCTTCCCTCTATATATACATTTGCGTGGTGGGCGCGGGAGTCGTGCACTTGTGGCTCTACTGTCGTGGCTCCTCACGCGTGTCCCCGAGGCGCGCACCGTGGCGCCCGCCGTGCCCTTTGTTGCGTCGGCACGTGGAACTCTCGAGGCACGGTCTTTGTTCCCGCTTGTGCATCCTGCCGCGTGCCCAGGACTGGGGCGGAGGGCGCGCGGCTGGCGCGTTGCCGCTCGGGACCCCGCAGACCATGTGTTTTTTTCCTACAGTTCCCAGAAGACACCCCGCACCGCCCGTGCACATACACGCGCACGGGACTGCGTGCGGTTGTAGGGTGTGTACTCGCGTATGTGTGTAACTATGTGTGCTCCGTCACACGCACGCCCTAGGGTGCGTTCTCGCCCCGTTTTATTGCCGCAACTGTTGGATTAAACACAATAACCAAAATGTGTAGACATCAGTGAAACAAGGGCTGGCTCGAAGCAGGTGTGCGGTGAAGCCCGTCTGGTGCAATGTGGAAGCTGCGCGGTGCACTACCGCGGCCGCGTTTCACCTGAGCTGCGCAGATGCATTGGCTTTGTTGCCCTTTGCACTGCGAGCAATTGAACTGTGCGTGTGCATTTGTAGTGTTTTGCTGCGCAGTGCGAGGCTTCCTCGCGTGCGTGCGCACGCTGAGACGCGACCCCGTGTGACCCTGCTGACCGGACTGCCCTCTCCCATTCTGCTCTTCACTCTCGCACTTCCTTTCTTCCCCCCTACCTCCTGCCTGTCTCTGCCCTCTCTGGGGACTCACCGATGCGGTGTGCTGCCTCTGCTGCGGTGTTGCCTTTGCTCGCAACGCGCCACTGCTCGACCGCCTTCACAACGCCAACGCACACGTGCGCGGATGCACCCACCACTGCACGCAAGACAGGTTGTGCAACACACGCACATTAGCGCCTTTGCACTTGAGCACCGCTTCCTCTTTTCTTCTCTGGTTACTTCGTTGCGAGTGCACCGGCTCTCCCTGTGGCCGCCCCACAACCCGCGGGCACCGCCTCTTCGCGGCCACGGGCGGCGAATCGTCGACCAGCGATGCCCCGCCGGGAGGCAAGCAGCTGGATGGTGGCGAGCCGTCCTATTGCGGGTACAGTCGGTGTGCTGGCCCTGCACGGACGTGCTGAGTGACCGCGCGGATGCCGCGGAGGACGCTGGCGAGCGGGCAAGGCTCTTCTGCCGGCAGAGCTTCCTCGCTGCGAACCCCAACGTGCTGATCCCGTTGGTGTGCGGGTGCAACGTCGGCCTCGTCGGCCCCTACGTGACCCTGTGCTCGCACGCGCCGAGCTGCCACCCGTGCGCCGCGCACGACATGCTTCTTGAAGTACAGCAACGAGGCGGGCTGCAGCGCGGACAGCGACTGCCTGTGGAGCTACTCCGCGGGGACGTGCGCGAACAAGGTCGGGTACACGTCGATCCAGAGCGGCCTGTTCGCGGGCTCCATGATTATCGGTGCCACCATTGGATCGCTGATGGGCGGCTACCTGACGAAGTGGCTGGACTACCGCAAGAGCTTCCTTCTGATTGGTATTATCAGCCTGATCGGCGCTGTCCTGACGCACGTTGCGACGGGCATCTTCCAGTACTGGCTGCTGTTTGTTGCGCGCATCATCGTAGGCCTTGCGATGGGGTGGCAGGCGGTTGCCACACCGCACTACACGAATAGGTTTTTCCCACCCACGCGGCGGAAAACAGCGGGTGCTCTTGTCCAAGCCCTTGGTGCATTTGGCGGCTTCGCTGCTGTCGTTTTGGGCATCTGCCGGGGCAACACGATCGCGTTCAATGCCGACCGCAGCGATAGCCTGATGGGCCGCGTGCAGGGCTTTGCTTCTGTCACGACTGTGCGGTGGATTTCGGTGCTGCTGCTGCCATTTGTGCCGAAGGATGGATACTCGAAGGTCCCCGGTGTCAGCTACGCCGACACTGCTGGCGGTGGTGCACCCGAGCTGCGGTCGCAGACCACGAGGTACTCGTTCTCGAGCATGATCGAGCTCGTGCTTGCCGGCATCACGATGGGGTGCACGCTGTAGCGGACGGGCATCAACGCGACATGAGCTTTGCGCCGACGATCACGGCAGCCCCTGGCGCGGGCGGACTTGTGGGCAACGTCATCCTAATGGCGTGGAACGCGGTCACCGCGTTTGGGTTGATCCCGCTGTCGAAGAAGCTCTCGGTGCGGACGCTGTTTCTGACCTGCACGCTTGCTGGCTCGCTGTGCTGCCTGCTTCTCGGCGGCATCCCGGTGTACCCCGGCGTGACGGAGGTGGGGCGTGCGAGGGACGTGATTGCGGTCATCGGGATTGCGGTTTTGGCTGCGGCCTCTGAATGCGGCATCGGCCCGTGCTTCCTCGTGCTTGCCACGGACG
The DNA here is from genome assembly GCA_900240875.1 of Crithidia expoeki. Lineage (NCBI taxonomy): Eukaryota > Euglenozoa > Kinetoplastea > Trypanosomatida > Trypanosomatidae > Crithidia > Crithidia expoeki. Next base: position 25,957 of record OESE01000170.1, read on the forward strand.
TGTTGCCGGAGTGGTACCGCCCGATCGGCTCGTTGACCACGACCGGCGTGACGTTTGCGCTGACGGTTGTGGCCAGCATCTGCGACCCGATCGCGACGGTGGGTATCCCCGGCGGCCCGTCCGGGAACCGGGACAGGGGCCAGGCGGTGGCGCTGATTCTCTTCGGGTGCACCGGTACGATCTCGGTTGTGATCGAGTGCTTCCTCCTGCACCCGTGGGGGACAGGCCCGATGGCATTCCCGAGCAGGCGTGTGATGCACCCGCGGCGATGAAGTGACGGGACCCGAGGTGCTTGTGATACGCCATTCTCTTTTCTACTTGTCCAGGCTTCTTTTTTCTTTTCGCTTCCGGTTGATGTCGTTGTGACACGCATCGTGCTGTGCTTCTCGCGTCTCGTGCTGACTGCTTCTCTGCATGTGGCTGATGGGCAGCAAAGCAAAGCACCATTCGCGGAGGCGACGCTGTTGCACAACAGCGCCGGGTGCGGTGTACAAGGCAGCGAGTGTCTTGGCCCCCCATTTCCTTGCTAAACGGGAGGAATGCGGGCGCTGGGGCTCTGCCCACGAAAGGGTGTGATCTGCTCTTTCTCACGAAACGAGTCCCTTTTTGGTTCCTTACTGCATGTGGCTTCTCTCATTGTTTGCTTGCTGGCCGACTGTCAGGCAAGCGCTTTAACTCCCTTCCTGTTGCCCGAGCGAGTACACGTGCTGGCGTGTGCAGTGTGCCATGAGCGACTTTCGAACGAGCCTCAACGAGGCTTTTTTGTTCCGCTCCTTCCTTTTCCTCGTTTGTAAAGAACGACGACGACACGTGCTGCTACTTCCTTCTTCTTCCGAGGGCCGTCACCACTTCAAGCGTGCGGCGCACTGCGCTGCCGCCTGGCGCTGGGGGGAAACTGCCACGCGGGGAGTTTTTTTTCCCGTTCTGGTCTATGAAGAAGGTACTTCGGCTTGATGTGCCGGTGCCCACCCGCCTCCTTTTGAGAAGCGCAGGTGCAACAACAGCCCCAACGTGGGTGGCACCACCGGGAGGCGCGTAGGGGACTGGGTAACAAGCGCAAGAGTGGTGTGCTTTCCCCGATGCGTGCGACTGTGAACTTGCGACCGTGCTGTGCTCTCGGCGCTTCACCCCCTGCCTCCGATTAGCCGCTTCGGTGTGGATTCGCCTGGTAGGAATGATCCCATGCTGCCCAAACTCCAGTTTCCCGATCCTCCCTCTTCTCCAGCAACTACACTGACTCCCTCTCCCTCGTTTTTCTTCTCTCTGCCGCTGTGCTTTGTACATTCGTGTGACAGCGCAAACGACGTGGGCTTGCGTGCCTGCGTGCCTGCGTGGGGGGCGATTGAGCGTGCGGGTGCCTTTGTGTGTGTGTGTGTGCGTGTGCGTGTGGGCGCGGTGATGACCGAAACCGTTAGTTGTTTGCACATTTCCTGAGGGGACTCCCCCGGTGAACGACCTGACGACCATCTAAGAACACCAGCTGAGATGCGTGCCGCGTGGTGCTGTGCGTGCCGGGGGAACTACATGATTACGCTGCGTCTTCCACCTAACGACACTTGATGATTATATGTGATGCAATCAATACTATACTACACCGAATTTGTCGGATGATGTTCCGCACGTGCTGCTGCTCTTGCTGCCTGCCTGCGACGTCGCGCGCCTGCGTGACGGTGCGTGCCTGTGCTTGTGTTTGTGTGCTGCACCTTCCGGGCAGGATGACGCCGTAGCTGCGGTGGTGCTGTGTCCAATCGGTGGTGCGAGATTGCTTTGCGTGTGTGCTGTGCTGTGTGTGGTGCGCGGTGAGGGTTTTGTGCACAGGTGATGATGTACAGAGTCTGCGAAAGACGCAGGTCGCGGAGCTTCGGCTGTGCGCGCTCATTCAACTACTGTATTTACTGGGTGAACAATCTCTGATGTGCGTGGTGCGTGGCGGCTGGCTGTCGGCGGGTGTTGGCTGGCGCTTGGTGGTTGGCGTGTGGCGGACAATGATGCAGGCAAATCAATACTCACTCTGATGCGGAGCTGCACTGCGCTGCGGCCCGCTGTGCGGAAGCGAAGATAACATGCACTACCAGCTGATGTTTGGGCTGCACGCTGCGTTTGGTGCGCTTCTTAATGTGGCGCGTGAAGGAATGCGTGTGCGTGCTGTGTGATGTGGTGGCGGCTCCCGCGTGCTTGCGCTCGCAGAGTGGTGCGTGCTGCTTGCGCGAGTGTGTGTGCTGGTGTGCCGTGCGCAAGAGCGTGGCGCAGTGCTTACTTGTGGTGGAGGATCTGCACGTGCGTGGCCATGCAAGTGCTGCTGAGCTGATGGCGTTGGTGCTGGTGACGCTGCTTCCCAGTGACGGAAGTGCGGGGCCAGCAAATATTTGTCGCTGTCGCGCTTGCCGGCTGCGGTGTACCGAGTGGCTGCGAAAAAGAAAAGAAAACGGAAACAAAGCAAACGAATCAAAGCAATAACTACGCGTGTTGTTTCTGTGCTGCGCTAAACACCGGCGCGGTTGCGTGCTGTGAGGAGCGCTGTTGCGCTGCGGCCGGTCTCCGTTGGTGCCGTGGTGTTGACGTTGCAGACAACGAAGCATCTGCGACTGCGTGCCGTGGTTTCTCGTCGTGCCAGCGGGTAGATTTCCCTGTTCACCGCCCCTGACTCTTGCTGCGCACTCTTCCTCTCTTCTGTCTCCTCCCTGCCTTTGCACGTCTGCTTTGTTTTTATTGCAACGCCCCTCTCCGGTTGTACGACGGTTGCACTGCTCCTAAAGCTAAAGCGGCACTCCAGTGTCAACTAAACACACAAGCGATAAGCTAGACAATCATACACTGTCTTCACCGGAAATAAAGCCCGTTTTTCCCCGGACATACGCAACTAACTCGTGTCTCAAGGCCTCCAAGATGAGCGACAGCAATTCGGGTAAGTCGGGTTCGGCGGCTTTCACGAACCTCCAGCCGGAGAGGCCGAGGAATTTCGATTCCGTGGACAAGGAGGATGCTCACCTTTCGCCAACTGTGGCACCTACGGTGGCCAGGGCTATAGATGACAAACGGGGTGCAGTTTTGCCTGAGGCCTTCAATATAGGGGAAGGCGTCAGTGAGAACCCGCAGAGATCTAACAGGGTTCCGTTCTTTTCCGCTGAGGTGTGGAAGGCTGTCATTCCCATTTTTATTACCCCTGGCCTGTACGGGTACAACATTGGTCTTGTGGGCCCGTACTCGACGATCTACTCGTACGCGACGAACTGCCAGCTGTACGGCGCGCAGGCGTCGTGCGAGACGCTGTCGGGTGCGAAGTGCCAGTGGATGGAGGCGACGACTGTGAATGCGTCGTCGACGCTGGGACACGTGTGTGGGTGGAAGGCGCCGCGCACGACATGCTTCTTGAAGTACAGCAACGAGGCGGGCTGCAGCGCGGACAGCGACTGCGTGTGGAGCTACTCCGCTCTGACGTGCGGCAACAAGGTCGGGTACACGTCGATCCAGAGCGGCCTGTTCGCGGGCTCCATGATTATCGGTGCCACCGCCGGTTCATTCTTGGGCGGCTACCTGACGAAGTGGCTGGACTACCGCAAGAGCTTCCTTCTGATTGGTATTATCAGCCTGATCGGCGCTGTCCTGACGCACGTTGCGACGGGCATCTTCCAGTACTGGCTGCTGTTTGTTGCGCGCATCATCGTAGGCCTTGCGATGGGGTGGCAGGCGGTTGCCACACCGCATTACGTCGACAAGTACGCCCCTGTGGAGCACGCGAAGACTATCGGGTCGTTCTTCCAGTGCGGCATTTCTTTTTTCATTTTCATAGCTGCCGTTTTCGGCATCTGCCTTGGTCAGACAATCGGGTATAACGCTAACAGCAACCAGAATGTGATGGGCCGCATGCAGGGCTTGGTGTCCTTTTCGACGTTTCTGTCAGTGCTGGTGCTGTTCCTTCCTCTGGTGACGAGGGACGGCTATTCGCTGGCGAAGGGTGCGGACTACGAGGACGCCGACACCGCGGGCGGTAAGAAGGGTGCCGCGAAGAAGAAGTCCTACCCGATCTCGAAGATGATCGGCCCGATCCTGAACGGTGTTGCGATGGCCAGTATTTGTCAGCTAACCGGCGTGAACGCGGAAATGAACTTTGCACCGACGATCATGTCGAACCTTGGCGTTCAGGCACTGGTGGGCAACATCATCGTGATGGCGTGGAATGCGTTGGCGACGTTCTTCGTGATCCCGTTGACGCGCCACTTCTCGATGCGGACGCTGTTCCTGTTCTGTGGCTTTGTTGGCTCGCTGTGCTGCCTGTTTCTGAGCGGTATTCCGGTATACCCCGGTGTGACGAAGTCGGAGAAGGCGGTGAACGGCATTGCCATCACGGGTATTGCGATCTTCATTGCTCTGTACGAGTTGGGTGTGGGTCCGTGCTTCTATGTGCTCGCCGTGGACGTGTTCCCGGAGTCGTTCCGTCCGATCGGCTCGTCCATCACTGTTGGTGCGATGATGGCCTTTAACCTTGTGATCAACATCTGCTACCCGATCGCGACGGAGGGCATGTCCGGCGGTCCGTCGGGCAACCAGAACAAGGGCCAGGCCATTGCGTTCATCTTCTTCGGGTGCATCGGTACGATCTCGGTTGTGATCGAGTACTTCTTCCTGCACCCGTGGGAGGAAAGCGACGAGGAGGTGGGTGCGGAGTCGGAGGAGCCCACGCCGAACGACGCCGAACGGCAGTAATGCAGCCGCACCGGGTGGGATGGGGGCTTTCTGCGGCCTTGCCTTCACCCTGCCCTAATCGCCGTCTGTAACAAAAGGTCCCCGTGTTTTCTTCTGCGCGAGACAAGCCGCGTTTGTGTCGACGGACGCCGAAAGCCACGAAGCTGTAGCGAACATTAATGTTTCTTTTAAATTGTTTTCTTTTCCTCTCTTGCTGTTACCACGGTAATACACGTATACGATTTGCCGACCACACACCCGTTGGCACGCGCACACACCTCTTATTCTATTATTCTATATATATTTTCCGCCTCAGTCACCTATATATACATATATGTATATATATATGCTTGTTCTCCGCTCACCGTATAACATCTCGCCTCCCCCTCCTCCTTAGTATTGCGTTCCTCTTCTTGTAGCGATGCCTGCGACGTCAGCCGCTGCGCACCCTGCGCCGATGTCTGCTATGTGCGTACACGTGCGGCGCGTGGTGGTGCTGGTGGTTGCATGTGTGCTTCTGTCGGGCAGGGCTCGCACGAGCGGCCCTCACTGGTGTGTGAGTGGCCTGTCGCCGATGCTGTACGTCCCTCCCGCTGCTGACCCGTGAAGACGCACGTGCAGGACGTGGACTCCACCGCTGGCGCTGCGGTGCTGCTGCAAAACGATTACCCAAAAACATTGTTTCTCTGAAATGCAAAAGCACGCCTTGAGAGTTCGTTTAATGCTGCTGTTATGTGCCTTCGCTCTGGTTTCATATTCGTTTTTGTTCGTGCCCCTTTTATTTGCTTTGTAAGACAATTGTTTGTGTGTGTGCGCGCTGCTGGTAGCGTGTGTTTGCGCACGGCAGCAATGCTTCCGTCCTGTAATCCGTGGGGTTGCTGTCGTGCGCAGCTACGCGACGGAAGTGTGGTTCGCGCGAGGATGTGCACCGCACTTGAGGCCTTTCTTTCTGATCCCTTCCCACAATTTTTAAGTCTTCTGTGAAAACGAAACTAGTGATCCCAATTATTCTCTCAGACTTTCATATTCTCGTTCTTTTTTGTTCTTGTGTAAGGTCTCCTGTACATGAGGTTTCCAGCTGCTCATTCACTAAGAACAGCAGAAGTGCTTCTCTTAGCTGAACTGAGCAGCAGTCCTTCGTCTATTTCTGTATCTTTGTGTGTGTGTTTCGGATTCTTGTACACCTCTGCCACCACCAATTCTATCCTTCCTAGTGATCTCAAAAGTGTTCTTTCATTGTTCTAAAACGTTGTTTTTTTCTTTTGTAAGGAAACGAGGTTTTAATATCTGCAACCCTTCGTCAGTAGAACTCGAAAAACAACAAGCGTTGTTCCCTGCATCTCTGTTGTATGACAACTGAGTGCAGGCTCCACCAACGGAGGGGAAAGCAGCGTGGACCTGTGCGTTTGTGTGCGTGCTCGGCGGTTATGCGGATTGCTCTTTGCACTTGATGCTAGGCACAGCCGACTCGCATGTCGCAATTCCCTTTTCTATTCTGGCCAAAGTATCAAAGACAATTTATCCAATGAGAGCTTTGTTACAGAGACGTTTACACTGGGTGATTAACCGCCCAACCTGTTGTTCCATCAGCTGTCTTTCCCTGCGCGGCCACATCACATGGCGCGCGTGTTCGTGTACGCCGCTGCCTTTCATTCTTATCTTTTCTGTCGAGCCTCTCGCAGCGAGGGAAAGACACTTTTTTTTTACCCAAAGGTCCATGTGCGCGGGCTCGGTGGCGGTGGAGGCCGAGCCTCGGAAGAGGACGGGCATGAACGCTTTTCTTTTGATTTGCGCTTTTCCCCTGTGATTCATTATTTCTGTGTTCCAGGTTTGCGGAGGCGGCTTGCCACGCGGAGGTGCGGTCTCTTCCCTCTATATATACATTTGCGTGGTGGGCGCGGGAGTCGTGCACTTGTGGCTCTACTGTCGTGGCTCCTCACGCGTGTCCCCGAGGCGCGCACCGTGGCGCCCGCCGTGCCCTTTGTTGCGTCGGCACGTGGAACTCTCGAGGCACGGTCTTTGTTCCCGCTTGTGCATCCTGCCGCGTGCCCAGGACTGGGGCGGAGGGCGCGCGGCTGGCGCGTTGCCGCTCGGGACCCCGCAGACCATGTGTTTTTTTCCTACAGTTCCCAGAAGACACCCCGCACCGCCCGTGCACATACACGCGCACGGGACTGCGTGCGGTTGTAGGGTGTGTACTCGCGTATGTGTGTAACTATGTGTGCTCCGTCACACGCACGCCCTAGGGTGCGTTCTCGCCCCGTTTTATTGCCGCAACTGTTGGATTAAACACAATAACCAAAATGTGTAGACATCAGTGAAACAAGGGCTGGCTCGAAGCAGGTGTGCGGTGAAGCCCGTCTGGTGCAATGTGGAAGCTGCGCGGTGCACTACCGCGGCCGCGTTTCACCTGAGCTGCGCAGATGCATTGGCTTTGTTGCCCTTTGCACTGCGAGCAATTGAACTGTGCGTGTGCATTTGTAGTGTTTTGCTGCGCAGTGCGAGGCTTCCTCGCGTGCGTGCGCACGCTGAGACGCGACCCCGTGTGACCCTGCTGACCGGACTGCCCTCTCCCATTCTGCTCTTCACTCTCGCACTTCCTTTCTTCCCCCCTACCTCCTGCCTGTCTCTGCCCTCTCTGGGGACTCACCGATGCGGTGTGCTGCCTCTGCTGCGGTGTTGCCTTTGCTCGCAACGCGCCACTGCTCGACCGCCTTCACAACGCCAACGCACACGTGCGCGGATGCACCCACCACTGCACGCAAGACAGGTTGTGCAACACACGCACATTAGCGCCTTTGCACTTGAGCACCGCTTCCTCTTTTCTTCTCTGGTTACTTCGTTGCGAGTGCACCGGCTCTCCCTGTGGCCGCCCCACAACCCGCGGGCACCGCCTCTTCGCGGCCACGGGCGGCGAATCGTCGACCAGCGATGCCCCGCCGGGAGGCAAGCAGCTGGATGGTGGCGAGCCGTCCTATTGCGGGTACAGTCGGTGTGCTGGCCCTGCACGGACGTGCTGAGTGACCGCGCGGATGCCGCGGAGGACGCTGGCGAGCGGGCAAGGCTCTTCTGCCGGCAGAGCTTCCTCGCTGCGAACCCCAACGTGCTGATCCCGTTGGTGTGCGGGTGCAACGTCGGCCTCGTCGGCCCCTACGTGACCCTGTGCTCGCACGCGCCGAGCTGCCACCCGTGCGCCGCGCACGACATGCTTCTTGAAGTACAGCAACGAGGCGGGCTGCAGCGCGGACAGCGACTGCCTGTGGAGCTACTCCGCGGGGACGTGCGCGAACAAGGTCGGGTACACGTCGATCCAGAGCGGCCTGTTCGCGGGCTCCATGATTATCGGTGCCACCATTGGATCGCTGATGGGCGGCTACCTGACGAAGTGGCTGGACTACCGCAAGAGCTTCCTTCTGATTGGTATTATCAGCCTGATCGGCGCTGTCCTGACGCACGTTGCGACGGGCATCTTCCAGTACTGGCTGCTGTTTGTTGCGCGCATCATCGTAGGCCTTGCGATGGGGTGGCAGGCGGTTGCCACACCGCACTACACGAATAGGTTTTTCCCACCCACGCGGCGGAAAACAGCGGGTGCTCTTGTCCAAGCCCTTGGTGCATTTGGCGGCTTCGCTGCTGTCGTTTTGGGCATCTGCCGGGGCAACACGATCGCGTTCAATGCCGACCGCAGCGATAGCCTGATGGGCCGCGTGCAGGGCTTTGCTTCTGTCACGACTGTGCGGTGGATTTCGGTGCTGCTGCTGCCATTTGTGCCGAAGGATGGATACTCGAAGGTCCCCGGTGTCAGCTACGCCGACACTGCTGGCGGTGGTGCACCCGAGCTGCGGTCGCAGACCACGAGGTACTCGTTCTCGAGCATGATCGAGCTCGTGCTTGCCGGCATCACGATGGGGTGCACGCTGTAGCGGACGGGCATCAACGCGACATGAGCTTTGCGCCGACGATCACGGCAGCCCCTGGCGCGGGCGGACTTGTGGGCAACGTCATCCTAATGGCGTGGAACGCGGTCACCGCGTTTGGGTTGATCCCGCTGTCGAAGAAGCTCTCGGTGCGGACGCTGTTTCTGACCTGCACGCTTGCTGGCTCGCTGTGCTGCCTGCTTCTCGGCGGCATCCCGGTGTACCCCGGCGTGACGGAGGTGGGGCGTGCGAGGGACGTGATTGCGGTCATCGGGATTGCGGTTTTGGCTGCGGCCTCTGAATGCGGCATCGGCCCGTGCTTCCTCGTGCTTGCCACGGACGTGTTGCCGGAGTGGTACCGCCCGATCGGCTCGTTGACCACGACCGGCGTGACGTTTGCGCTGACGGTTGTGGCCAGCATCTGCGACCCGATCGCGACGGTGGGTATCCCCGGCGGCCCGTCCGGGAACCGGGACAGGGGCCAGGCGGTGGCGCTGATTCTCTTCGGGTGCACCGGTACGATCTCGGTTGTGATCGAGTGCTTCCTCCTGCACCCGTGGGGGGACAGGCCCGATGGCATTCCCGAGCAGGCGTGTGATGCACCCGCGGCGATGAAGTGACGGGACCCGAGGTGCTTGTGATACGCCATTCTCTTTTCTACTTGTCCAGGCTTCTTTTTTCTTTTCGCTTCCGGTTGATGTCGTTGTGACACGCATCGTGCTGTGCTTCTCGCGTCTCGTGCTGACTGCTTCTCTGCATGTGGCTGATGGGCAGCAAAGCAAAGCACCATTCGCGGAGGCGACGCTGTTGCACAACAGCGCCGGGTGCGGTGTACAAGGCAGCGAGTGTCTTGGCCCCCCATTTCCTTGCTAAACGGGAGGAATGCGGGCGCTGGGGCTCTGCCCACGAAAGGGTGTGATCTGCTCTTTCTCACGAAACGAGTCCCTTTTTGGTTCCTTACTGCATGTGGCTTCTCTCATTGTTTGCTTGCTGGCCGACTGTCAGGCAAGCGCTTTAACTCCCTTCCTGTTGCCCGAGCGAGTACACGTGCTGGCGTGTGCAGTGTGCCATGAGCGACTTTCGAACGAGCCTCAACGAGGCTTTTTTGTTCCGCTCCTTCCTTTTCCTCGTTTGTAAAGAACGACGACGACACGTGCTGCTACTTCCTTCTTCTTCCGAGGGCCGTCACCACTTCAAGCGTGCGGCGCACTGCGCTGCCGCCTGGCGCTGGGGGGAAACTGCCACGCGGGGATTTTTTTTTCCGTTCTGGTCTATGAAGAAGGTACTTCGGCTTGATGTGCCGGTGCCCACCCGCCTCCTTTTGAGAAGCGCAGGTGCAACAACAGCCCCAACGTGGGTGGCACCACCGGGAGGCGCGTAGGGGACTGGGTAACAAGCGCAAGAGTGGTGTGCTTTCCCCGATGCGTGCGACTGTGAACTTGCGACCGTGCTGTGCTCTCGGCGCTTCACCCCCTGCCTCCGATTAGCCGCTTCGGTGTGGATTCGCCTGGTAGGAATGATCCCATGCTGCCCAAACTCCAGTTTCCCGATCCTCCCTCTTCTCCAGCAACTACACTGACTCCCTCTCCCTCGTTTTTCTTCTCTCTGCCGCTGTGCTTTGTACATTCGTGTGACAGCGCAAACGACGTGGGCTTGCGTGCCTGCGTGCCTGCGTGGGGGGCGATTGAGCGTGCGGGTGCCTTTGTGTGTGTGTGTGTGCGTGTGCGTGTGGGCGCGGTGATGACCGAAACCGTTAGTTGTTTGCACATTTCCTGAGGGGACTCCCCCGGTGAACGACCTGACGACCATCTAAGAACACCAGCTGAGATGCGTGCCGCGTGGTGCCGTGCGTGCCGGGGGAACTACATGATTACGCTGCGTCTTCCACCTAACGACACTTGATGATTATATGTGATGCAATCAATACTATACTACACCGAATTTGTCGGATGATGTTCCGCACGTGCTGCTGCTCTTGCTGCCTGCCTGCGACGTCGCGCGCCTGCGTGACGGTGCGTGCCTGTGCTTGTGTTTGTGTGCTGCACCTTCCGGGCAGGATGACGCCGTAGCTGCGGTGGTGCTGTGTCCAATCGGTGATGCGAGATTGCTTTGCGTGTGTGCTGTGCTGTGTGTGGTGCGCGGTGAGGGTTTTGTGCACAGGTGATGATGTACAGAGTCTGCGAAAGACGCAGGTCGCGGAGCTTCGGCTGTGCGCGCTCATTCAACTACTGTATTTACTGGGTGAACAATCTCTGATGTGCGTGGTGCGTGGCGGCTGGCTGTCGGCGGGTGTTGGCTGGCGCTTGGTGGTTGGCGTGTGGCGGACAATGATGCAGGCAAATCAATACTCACTCTGATGCGGAGCTGCACTGCGCTGCGGCCCGCTGTGCGGAAGCGAAGATAACATGCACTACCAGCTGATGTTTGGGCTGCACGCTGCGTTTGGTGCGCTTCTTAATGTGGCGCGTGAAGGAATGCGTGTGCGTGCTGTGTGATGTGGTGGCGGCTCCCGCGTGCTTGCGCTCGCAGAGTGGTGCGTGCTGCTTGCGCGAGTGTGTGTGCTGGTGTGCCGTGCGCAAGAGCGTGGCGCAGTGCTTACTTGTGGTGGAGGATCTGCACGTGCGTGGCCATGCAAGTGCTGCTGAGCTGATGGCGTTGGTGCTGGTGACGCTGCTTCCCAGTGACGGAAGTGCGGGGCCAGCAAATATTTGTCGCTGTCGCGCTTGCCGGCTGCGGTGTACCGAGTGGCTGCGAAAAAGAAAAGAAAACGGAAACAAAGCAAACGAATCAAAGCAATAACTACGCGTGTTGTTTCTGTGCTGCGCTAAACACCGGCGCGGTTGCGTGCTGTGAGGAGCGCTGTTGCGCTGCGGCCGGTCTCCGTTGGTGCCGTGGTGTTGACGTTGCAGACAACGAAGCATCTGCGACTGCGTGCCGTGGTTTCTCGTCGTGCCAGCGGGTAGATTTCCCTGTTCACCGCCCCTGACTCTTGCTGCGCACTCTTCCTCTCTTCTGTCTCCTCCCTGCCTTTGCACGTCTGCTTTGTTTTTATTGCAACGCCCCTCTCCGGTTGTACGACGGTTGCACTGCTCCTAAAGCTAAAGCGGCACTCCAGTGTCAACTAAACACACAAGCGATAAGCTAGACAATCATACACTGTCTTCACCGGAAATAAAGCCCGTTTTTCCCCGGACATACGCAACTAACTCGTGTCTCAAGGCCTCCAAGATGAGCAACCACACCACCGCTGAGTCGACGACAACCTCGCCGAGCTTGGAGCCTGGAAAGCACGCAAATCTTGCAGATACATCGATGCAACTCGCGCCGCCGGCTTCCTCTCCCGTGACACCCGCCCTGACGGACAAGCGTGGTGCGGTCCTGCCGGAGATGTTCAGCATGGACGATGACGACCACGCGGAGCTGCCGCCGCACAAGGGGGTTGCGTTCTTCTCCGCTGCGGTGTGGAAGGCTGCCGTCCCGATCCTCATCACCCCTGGCCTGTACGGGTACAACGTCGGTCTTGTGGGCCCGTACTCGACGATCTACTCGTACGCGACGAACTGCCAGCTGTACGGCGCGCAGGCGTCGTGCGAGACGCTGTCGGGTGCGAAGTGCCAGTGGATGGAGGCGACGACTGTGAATGCGTCGTCGACGCTGGGACACGTGTGTGGGTGGCAGGCGCCGCGCACGACATGCTTCTTGAAGTACAGCAACGAGGCGGGCTGCAGCGCGGACAGCGACTGCCTGTGGAGCTACTCCGCGGGGACGTGCGCGAACAAGGTCGGGTACACGTCGATCCAGAGCGGCCTGTTCGCGGGCTCCATGATTATCGGTGCCACCATTGGATCGCTGATGGGCGGCTACCTGACGAAGTGGCTGGACTACCGCAAGAGCTTCCTTCTGATTGGTATTATCAGCCTGATCGGCGCTGTCCTGACGCACGTTGCGACGGGCATCTTCCAGTACTGGCTGCTGTTTGTTGCGCGCATCATCGTAGGCCTTGCGATGGGGTGGCAGGCGGTTGCCACACCGCACTACACGAATAGGTTTTTCCCACCCACGCGGCGGAAAACAGCGGGTGCTCTTGTCCAAGCCCTTGGTGCATTTGGCGGCTTCGCTGCTGTCGTTTTGGGCATCTGCCGGGGCAACACGATCGCGTTCAATGCCGACCGCAGCGATAGCCTGATGGGCCGCGTGCAGGGCTTTGCTTCTGTCACGACTGTGCGGTGGATTTCGGTGCTGCTGCTGCCATTTGTGCCGAAGGATGGATACTCGAAGGTCCCCGGTGTCAGCTACGCCGACACTGCTGGCGGTGGTGCACCCGAGCTGCGGTCGCAGACCACGAGGTACTCGTTCTCGAGCATGATCGAGCTCGTGCTTGCCGGCATCACGATGGGGTGCACGCTGTAGCGGACGGGCATCAACGCGACATGAGCTTTGCGCCGACGATCACGGCAGCCCCTGGCGCGGGCGGACTTGTGGGCAACGTCATCCTAATGGCGTGGAACGCGGTCACCGCGTTTGGGTTGATCCCGCTGTCGAAGAAGCTCTCGGTGCGGACGCTGTTTCTGACCTGCACGCTTGCTGGCTCGCTGTGCTGCCTGCTTCTCGGCGGCATCCCGGTGTACCCCGGCGTGACGGAGGTGGGGCGTGCGAGGGACGTGATTGCGGTCATCGGGATTGCGGTTTTGGCTGCGGCCTCTGAATGCGGCATCGGCCCGTGCTTCCTCGTGCTTGCCACGGACGTGTTGCCGGAGTGGTACCGCCCGATCGGCTCGTTGACCACGACCGGCGTGACGTTTGCGCTGACGGTTGTGGCCAGCATCTGCGACCCGATCGCGACGGTGGGTATCCCCGGCGGCCCGTCCGGGAACCGGGACAGGGGCCAGGCGGTGGCGCTGATTCTCTTCGGGTGCACCGGTACGATCTCGGTTGTGATCGAGTGCTTCCTCCTGCACCCGTGGGGGGACAGGCCCGATGGCATTCCCGAGCAGGCGTGTGATGCACCCGCGGCGATGAAGTGACGGGACCCGAGGTGCTTGTGATACGCCATTCTCTTTTCTACTTGTCCAGGCTTCTTTTTTCTTTTCGCTTCCGGTTGATGTCGTTGTGACACGCATCGTGCTGTGCTTCTCGCGTCTCGTGCTGACTGCTTCTCTGCATGTGGCTGATGGGCAGCAAAGCAAAGCACCATTCGCGGAGGCGACGCTGTTGCACAACAGCGCCGGGTGCGGTGTACAAGGCAGCGAGTGTCTTGGCCCCCCATTTCCTTGCTAAACGGGAGGAATGCGGGCGCTGGGGCTCTGCCCACGAAAGGGTGTGATCTGCTCTTTCTCACGAAACGAGTCCCTTTTTGGTTCCTTACTGCATGTGGCTTCTCTCATTGTTTGCTTGCTGGCCGACTGTCAGGCAAGCGCTTTAACTCCCTTCCTGTTGCCCGAGCGAGTACACGTGCTGGCGTGTGCAGTGTGCCATGAGCGACTTTCGAACGAGCCTCAACGAGGCTTTTTTGTTCCGCTCCTTCCTTTTCCTCGTTTGTAAAGAACGACGACGACACGTGCTGCTACTTCCTTCTTCTTCCGAGGGCCGTCACCACTTCAAGCGTGCGGCGCACTGCGCTGCCGCCTGGCGCTGGGGGGAAACTGCCACGCGGGGATTTTTTTTTCCCGTTCTGGTCTATGAAGAAGGTACTTCGGCTTGATGTGCCGGTGCCCACCCGCCTCCTTTTGAGAAGCGCAGGTGCAACAACAGCCCCAACGTGGGTGGCACCACCGGGAGGCGCGTAGGGGACTGGGTAACAAGCGCAAGAGTGGTGTGCTTTCCCCGATGCGTGCGACTGTGAACTTGCGACCGTGCTGTGCTCTCGGCGCTTCACCCCCTGCCTCCGATTAGCCGCTTCGGTGTGGATTCGCCTGGTAGGAATGATCCCATGCTGCCCAAACTCCAGTTTCCCGATCCTCCCTCTTCTCCAGCAACTACACTGACTCCCTCTCCCTCGTTTTTCTTCTCTCTGCCGCTGTGCTTTGTACATTCGTGTGACAGCGCAAACGACGTGGGCTTGCGTGCCTGCGTGCCTGCGTGGGGGGCGATTGAGCGTGCGGGTGCCTTTGTGTGTGTGTGTGTGCGTGTGCGTGTGGGCGCGGTGATGACCGAAACCGTTAGTTGTTTGCACATTTCCTGAGGGGACTCCCCCGGTGAACGACCTGACGACCATCTAAGAACACCAGCTGAGATGCGTGCCGCGTGGTGCTGTGCGTGCCGGGGGAACTACATGATTACGCTGCGTCTTCCACCTAACGACACTTGATGATTATATGTGATGCAATCAATACTATACTACACCGAATTTGTCGGATGATGTTCCGCACGTGCTGCTGCTCTTGCTGCCTGCCTGCGACGTCGCGCGCCTGCGTGACGGTGCGTGCCTGTGCTTGTGTTTGTGTGCTGCACCTTCCGGGCAGGATGACGCCGTAGCTGCGGTGGTGCTGTGTCCAATCGGTGGTGCGAGATTGCTTTGCGTGTGTGCTGTGCTGTGTGTGGTGCGCGGTGAGGGTTTTGTGCACAGGTGATGATGTACAGAGTCTGCGAAAGACGCAGGTCGCGGAGCTTCGGCTGTGCGCGCTCATTCAACTACTGTATTTACTGGGTGAACAATCTCTGATGTGCGTGGTGCGTGGCGGCTGGCTGTCGGCGGGTGTTGGCTGGCGCTTGGTGGTTGGCGTGTGGCGGACAATGATGCAGGCAAATCAATACTCACTCTGATGCGGAGCTGCACTGCGCTGCGGCCCGCTGTGCGGAAGCGAAGATAACATGCACTACCAGCTGATGTTTGGGCTGCACGCTGCGTTTGGTGCGCTTCTTAATGTGGCGCGTGAAGGAATGCGTGTGCGTGCTGTGTGATGTGGTGGCGGCTCCCGCGTGCTTGCGCTCGCAGAGTGGTGCGTGCTGCTTGCGCGAGTGTGTGTGCTGGTGTGCCGTGCGCAAGAGCGTGGCGCAGTGCTTACTTGTGGTGGAGGATCTGCACGTGCGTGGCCATGCAAGTGCTGCTGAGCTGATGGCGTTGGTGCTGGTGACGCTGCTTCCCAGTGACGGAAGTGCGGGGCCAGCAAATATTTGTCGCTGTCGCGCTTGCCGGCTGCGGTGTACCGAGTGGCTGCGAAAAAGAAAAGAAAACGGAAACAAAGCAAACGAATCAAAGCAATAACTACGCGTGTTGTTTCTGTGCTGCGCTAAACACCGGCGCGGTTGCGTGCTGTGAGGAGCGCTGTTGCGCTGCGGCCGGTCTCCGTTGGTGCCGTGGTGTTGACGTTGCAGACAACGAAGCATCTGCGACTGCGTGCCGTGGTTTCTCGTCGTGCCAGCGGGTAGATTTCCCTGTTCACCGCCCCTGACTCTTGCTGCGCACTCTTCCTCTCTTCTGTCTCCTCCCTGCCTTTGCACGTCTGCTTTGTTTTTATTGCAACGCCCCTCTCCGGTTGTACGACGGTTGCACTGCTCCTAAAGCTAAAGCGGCACTCCAGTGTCAACTAAACACACAAGCGATAAGCTAGACAATCATACACTGTCTTCACCGGAAATAAAGCCCGTTTTTCCCCGGACATACGCAACTAACTCGTGTCTCAAGGCCTCCAAGATGAGCAACCACACCACCGCTGAGTCGACGACAACCTCGCCGAGCTTGGAGCCTGGAAAGCACGCAAATCTTGCAGATACATCGATGCAACTCGCGCCGCCGGCTTCCTCTCCCGTGACACCCGCCCTGACGGACAAGCGTGGTGCGGTCCTGCCGGAGATGTTCAGCATGGACGATGACGACCACGCGGAGCTGCCGCCGCACAAGGGGGTTGCGTTCTTCTCCGCTGCGGTGTGGAAGGCTGCCGTCCCGATCCTCATCACCCCTGGCCTGTACGGGTACAACGTCGGTCTTGTGGGCCCGTACTCGACGATCTACTCGTACGCGACGAACTGCCAGCTGTACGGCGCGCAGGCGTCGTGCGAGACGCTGTCGGGTGCGAAGTGCCAGTGGATGGAGGCGACGACTGTGAATGCGTCGTCGACGCTGGGACACGTGTGTGGGTGGCAGGCGCCGCGCACGACATGCTTCTTGAAGTACAGCAACGAGGCGGGCTGCAGCGCGGACAGCGACTGCCTGTGGAGCTACTCCGCGGGGACGTGCGCGAACAAGGTCGGGTACACGTCGATCCAGAGCGGCCTGTTCGCGGGCTCCATGATTATCGGTGCCACCATTGGATCGCTGATGGGCGGCTACCTGACGAAGTGGCTGGACTACCGCAAGAGCTTCCTTCTGATTGGTATTATCAGCCTGATCGGCGCTGTCCTGACGCACGTTGCGACGGGCATCTTCCAGTACTGGCTGCTGTTTGTTGCGCGCATCATCGTAGGCCTTGCGATGGGGTGGCAGGCGGTTGCCACACCGCACTACACGAATAGGTTTTTCCCACCCACGCGGCGGAAAACAGCGGGTGCTCTTGTCCAAGCCCTTGGTGCATTTGGCGGCTTTGCTGCTGTCGTTTTGGGCATCTGCCGGGCCAACACGATCGCGTTCAATGCCGACCGCAGCGATAGCCTGATGGGCCGCGTGCAGGGCTTTGCTTCTGTCACGACTGTGCGGTGGATTTCGGTGCTGCTGCTGCCATTTGTGCCGAAGGATGGATACTCGAAGGTCCCCGGTGTCAGCTACGCCGACACTGCTGGCGGTGGTGCACCCGAGCTGCGGTCGCAGACCACGAGGTACTCGTTCTCGAGCATGATCGAGCTCGTGCTTGCCGGCATCACGATGGGGTGCACGCTGTAGCGGACGGGCATCAACGCGACATGAGCTTTGCGCCGACGATCACGGCAGCCCCTGGCGCGGGCGGACTTGTGGGCAACGTCATCCTAATGGCGTGGAACGCGGTCACCGCGTTTGGGTTGATCCCGCTGTCGAAGAAGCTCTCGGTGCGGACGCTGTTTCTGACCTGCACGCTTGCTGGCTCGCTGTGCTGCCTGCTTCTCGGCGGCATCCCGGTGTACCCCGGCGTGACGGAGGTGGGGCGTGCGAGGGACGTGATTGCGGTCATCGGGATTGCGGTTTTGGCTGCGGCCTCTGAATGCGGCATCGGCCCGTGCTTCCTCGTGCTTGCCACGGACGTGTTGCCGGAGTGGTACCGCCCGATCGGCTCGTTGACCACGACCGGCGTGACGTTTGCGCTGACGGTTGTGGCCAGCATCTGCGACCCGATCGCGACGGTGGGTATCCCCGGCGGCCCGTCCGGGAACCGGGACAGGGGCCAGGCGGTGGCGCTGATTCTCTTCGGGTGCACCGGTACGATCTCGGTTGTGATCGAGTGCTTCCTCCTGCACCCGTGGGGGGACAGGCCCGATGGCATTCCCGAGCAGGCGTGTGATGCACCCGCGGCGATGAAGTGACGGGACCCGAGGTGCTTGTGATACGCCATTCTCTTTTCTACTTGTCCAGGCTTCTTTTTTCTTTTCGCTTCCGGTTGATGTCGTTGTGACACGCATCGTGCTGTGCTTCTCGCGTCTCGTGCTGACTGCTTCTCTGCATGTGGCTGATGGGCAGCAAAGCAAAGCACCATTCGCGGAGGCGACGCTGTTGCACAACAGCGCCGGGTGCGGTGTACAAGGCAGCGAGTGTCTTGGCCCCCCATTTCCTTGCTAAACGGGAGGAATGCGGGCGCTGGGGCTCTGCCCACGAAAGGGTGTGATCTGCTCTTTCTCACGAAACGAGTCCCTTTTTGGTTCCTTACTGCATGTGGCTTCTCTCATTGTTTGCTTGCTGGCCGACTGTCAGGCAAGCGCTTTAACTCCCTTCCTGTTGCCCGAGCGAGTACACGTGCTGGCGTGTGCAGTGTGCCATGAGCGACTTTCGAACGAGCCTCAACGAGGCTTTTTTGTTCCGCTCCTTCCTTTTCCTCGTTTGTAAAGAACGACGACGACACGTGCTGCTACTTCCTTCTTCTTCCGAGGGCCGTCACCACTTCAAGCGTGCGGCGCACTGCGCTGCCGCCTGGCGCTGGGGGGAAACTGCCACGCGGGGAGTTTTTTTTTCCGTTCTGGTCTATGAAGAAGGTACTTCGGCTTGATGTGCCGGTGCCCACCCGCCTCCTTTTGAGAAGCGCAGGTGCAACAACAGCCCCAACGTGGGTGGCACCACCGGGAGGCGCGTAGGGGACTGGGTAACAAGCGCAAGAGTGGTGTGCTTTCCCCGATGCGTGCGACTGTGAACTTGCGACCGTGCTGTGCTCTCGGCGCTTCACCCCCTGCCTCCGATTAGCCGCTTCGGTGTGGATTCGCCTGGTAGGAATGATCCCATGCTGCCCAAACTCCAGTTTCCCGATCCTCCCTCTTCTCCAGCAACTACACTGACTCCCTCTCCCTCGTTTTTCTTCTCTCTGCCGCTGTGCTTTGTACATTCGTGTGACAGCGCAAACGACGTGGGCTTGCGTGCCTGCGTGCCTGCGTGGGGGGCGATTGAGCGTGCGGGTGCCTTTGTGTGTGTGTGTGTGCGTGTGCGTGTGGGCGCGGTGATGACCGAAACCGTTAGTTGTTTGCACATTTCCTGAGGGGACTCCCCCGGTGAACGACCTGACGACCATCTAAGAACACCAGCTGAGATGCGTGCCGCGTGGTGCTGTGCGTGCCGGGGGAACTACATGATTACGCTGCGTCTTCCACCTAACGACACTTGATGATTATATGTGATGCAATCAATACTATACTACACCGAATTTGTCGGATGATGTTCCGCACGTGCTGCTGCTCTTGCTGCCTGCCTGCGACGTCGCGCGCCTGCGTGACGGTGCGTGCCTGTGCTTGTGTTTGTGTGCTGCACCTTCCGGGCAGGATGACGCCGTAGCTGCGGTGGTGCTGTGTCCAATCGGTGGTGCGAGATTGCTTTGCGTGTGTGCTGTGCTGTGTGTGGTGCGCGGTGAGGGTTTTGTGCACAGGTGATGATGTACAGAGTCTGCGAAAGACGCAGGTCGCGGAGCTTCGGCTGTGCGCGCTCATTCAACTACTGTATTTACTGGGTGAACAATCTCTGATGTGCGTGGTGCGTGGCGGCTGGCTGTCGGCGGGTGTTGGCTGGCGCTTGGTGGTTGGCGTGTGGCGGACAATGATGCAGGCAAATCAATACTCACTCTGATGCGGAGCTGCACTGCGCTGCGGCCCGCTGTGCGGAAGCGAAGATAACATGCACTACCAGCTGATGTTTGGGCTGCACGCTGCGTTTGGTGCGCTTCTTAATGTGGCGCGTGAAGGAATGCGTGTGCGTGCTGTGTGATGTGGTGGCGGCTCCCGCGTGCTTGCGCTCGCAGAGTGGTGCGTGCTGCTTGCGCGAGTGTGTGTGCTGGTGTGCCGTGCGCAAGAGCGTGGCGCAGTGCTTACTTGTGGTGGAGGATCTGCACGTGCGTGGCCATGCAAGTGCTGCTGAGCTGATGGCGTTGGTGCTGGTGACGCTGCTTCCCAGTGACGGAAGTGCGGGGCCAGCAAATATTTGTCGCTGTCGCGCTTGCCGGCTGCGGTGTACCGAGTGGCTGCGAAAAAGAAAAGAAAACGGAAACAAAGCAAACGAATCAAAGCAATAACTACGCGTGTTGTTTCTGTGCTGCGCTAAACACCGGCGCGGTTGCGTGCTGTGAGGAGCGCTGTTGCGCTGCGGCCGGTCTCCGTTGGTGCCGTGGTGTTGACGTTGCAGACAACGAAGCATCTGCGACTGCGTGCCGTGGTTTCTCGTCGTGCCAGCGGGTAGATTTCCCTGTTCACCGCCCCTGACTCTTGCTGCGCACTCTTCCTCTCTTCTGTCTCCTCCCTGCCTTTGCACGTCTGCTTTGTTTTTATTGCAACGCCCCTCTCCGGTTGTACGACGGTTGCACTGCTCCTAAAGCTAAAGCGGCACTCCAGTGTCAACTAAACACACAAGCGATAAGCTAGACAATCATACACTGTCTTCACCGGAAATAAAGCCCGTTTTTCCCCGGACATACGCAACTAACTCGTGTCTCAAGGCCTCCAAGATGAGCAACCACACCACCGCTGAGTCGACGACAACCTCGCCGAGCTTGGAGCCTGGAAAGCACGCAAATCTTGCAGATACATCGATGCAACTCGCGCCGCCGGCTTCCTCTCCCGTGACACCCGCCCTGACGGACAAGCGTGGTGCGGTCCTGCCGGAGATGTTCAGCATGGACGATGACGACCACGCGGAGCTGCCGCCGCACAAGGGGGTTGCGTTCTTCTCCGCTGCGGTGTGGAAGGCTGCCGTCCCGATCCTCATCACCCCTGGCCTGTACGGGTACAACGTCGGTCTTGTGGGCCCGTACTCGACGATCTACTCGTACGCGACGAACTGCCAGCTGTACGGCGCGCAGGCGTCGTGCGAGACGCTGTCGGGTGCGAAGTGCCAGTGGATGGAGGCGACGACTGTGAATGCGTCGTCGACGCTGGGACACGTGTGTGGGTGGCAGGCGCCGCGCACGACATGCTTCTTGAAGTACAGCAACGAGGCGGGCTGCAGCGCGGACAGCGACTGCCTGTGGAGCTACTCCGCGGGGACGTGCGCGAACAAGGTCGGGTACACGTCGATCCAGAGCGGCCTGTTCGCGGGCTCCATGATTATCGGTGCCACCATTGGATCGCTGATGGGCGGCTACCTGACGAAGTGGCTGGACTACCGCAAGAGCTTCCTTCTGATTGGTATTATCAGCCTGATCGGCGCTGTCCTGACGCACGTTGCGACGGGCATCTTCCAGTACTGGCTGCTGTTTGTTGCGCGCATCATCGTAGGCCTTGCGATGGGGTGGCAGGCGGTTGCCACACCGCATTACGCCGACAAGTACACCCCTGTGGAGCACGCGAAGACTATCGGGTCGTTCTTCCAGTGTTCGGTGTCCTTTTTTATTTTCATAGCTGCCGTTTTCGGCATCTGCCTTGGTCAGACAATCGGGTATAACGCTAACAGCAACCAGAATGTGATGGGCCGCATGCAGGGCTTGGTGTCCTTTTCGACGTTTCTGTCAGTGCTGGTGCTGTTCCTTCCTCTGGTGACGAGGGACGGCTATTCGCTGGCGAAGGGTGCGGACTACGAGGACGCCGACACCGCGGGCGGTAACGAGGGTGCCGCGAAGAAGAAGTCCTACCCGATCTCGAAGATGGTGGGTCCGATCCTGAACGGTGTTGCGATGGCCTGCATCGGTCAGCTGACGGGCATTAACGCAAACATGAACTTTGCACCGTCGATCATGTCGAACCTTGGCATTGAGGCACTGGTGGGCAACATCATCGTGATGGCGTGGAATGCGTTGGCGACGTTCTGCGTTATTCCTCTCTCTCGTCGCTTCTCGATGCGGACGCTGTTCCTGTTCTGTGGCTTTGTTGGCTCGCTGTGCTGCCTGTTTCTGAGCGGTATTCCGGTATACCCCGGTGTGACGAAGTCGGAGAAGGCGGTGAACGGCATTGCCATCACGGGTATTGCGATCTTCATTGCTCTGTACGAGATGGGTGTGGGTCCGTGCTTCTTCGTGCTCGCCGTGGACGTGTTCCCGGAGTCGTTCCGTCCGATCGGCTCGTCCATCACTGTTGGTGCGATGATGGCCTTTAACCTTGTGATCAACATCTGCTACCCGATCGCGACGGAGGGCATGTCCGGCGGTCCGTCGGGCAACCAGAACAAGGGCCAGGCCATTGCGTTCATCTTCTTCGGGTGCATCGGTACGATCGCGGTTGTGATCGAGTACTTCTTCCTGCACCCGTGGGAGGACAGCAACGAGGAGGTGGGTGCGGAGTCGGAGGAGCCCACGCCGAACGACGCCGAACGGCAGTAATGCAGCCGCACCGGGTGGGATGGGGGCTTTCTGCGGCCTTGCCTTCACCCTGCCCTAATCGCCGTCTGTAACAAAAGGTCCCCGTGTTTTCTTCTGCGCGAGACAAGCCGCGTTTGTGTCGACGGACGCCGAAAGCCACGAAGCTGTAGCGAACATTAATGTTTCTTTTAAATTGTTTTCTTTTCCTCTCTTGCTGTTACCACGGTAATACACGTATACGATTTGCCGACCACACACCCGTTGGCACGCGCACACACCTCTTATTCTATTATTCTATATATATTTTCCGCCTCAGTCACCTATATATACATATATGTATATATATATATGCTTGTTCTCCGCTCACCGTATAACATCTCGCCTCCCCCTCCTCCTTAGTATTGCGTTCCTCTTCTTGTAGCGATGCCTGCGACGTCAGCCGCTGCGCACCCTGCGCCGATGTCTGCTATGTGCGTACACGTGCGGCGCGTGGTGGTGCTGGTGGTTGCATGTGTGCTTCTGTCGGGCAGGGCTCGCACGAGCGGCCCTCACTGGTGTGTGAGTGGCCTGTCGCCGATGCTGTACGTCCCTCCCGCTGCTGACCCGTGAAGACGCACGTGCAGGACGTGGACTCCACCGCTGGCGCTGCGGTGCTGCTGCAAAACGATGTACCCAAAAACATTGTTTCTCTGAAATGCAAAAGCACGCCTTGAGAGTTCGTTTAATGCTGCTGTTATGTGCCTTCGCTCTGGTTTCATATTCGTTTTTGTTCGTGCCCCTTTTATTTGCTTTGTAAGACAATTGTTTGTGTGTGTGCGCGCTGCTGGTAGCGTGTGTTTGCGCACGGCAGCAATGCTTCCGTCCTGTAATCCGTGGGGTTGCTGTCGTGCGCAGCTACGCGACGGAAGTGTGGTTCGCGCGAGGATGTGCACCGCACTTGAGGCCTTTCTTGTTGAAGCTGCCGTCCCGCTTCTTCAAAAAGTGACTTGCTCTTTTGCTGTAATTGTTTTTGTCACCTTTCTCTCCAAACAGTTGCCCTGCTCCATTTGAAAGCAGACCTGTTTAACATTGTTTGATTCACCACCCTGGGCTCTGTGTGTGAAAGCGGCGTGCGGTGTAAGTACCTCCTTTTGCCCAGGGAGGTTTTCCACATTGGAACTTCTTTTTTTTTCCTTCGGGTTTTCCACGTCTCAACCTCGTACTCTCCAGTTTGTGTGGTGCCTGCGCCTCTTCTACCATACAACAGAGTGCAGGCTCCACCAACGGAGGGGAAAGCAACGTGGACCTGTGCGTTTGTGTGCGTGCTCGGCGGTTATGCGGATTGCTCTTTGCACTTGATGCTAGGCAAAGCCGACTCGCATGTCGCAATTCCCTTTTCTATTCTGGTCAAATGTTTCTTTGCCTTGTTGCTATTTTCCAGCGTTATACACGACTTCGGCATTTACTTGCCCTCTTTTTCTTGTATGTTCCTTCAGCTGTCTTTCCCTGCGCGGCCACATCACATGGCGCGCGTGTTCGTGTACGCCGCTGCCTTTCATTCTTATCTTTTCTGTCGAGCCTCTCGCAGCGAGGGAAAGACACTTTTTTTTACCCAAAGGTCCATGTGCGCGGGCTCGGTGGCGGTGGAGGCCGAGCCTCGGAAGAGGACGGGCATGAACGCTTTTCTTTTGATTTGCGCTTTTCCCCTGTGATTCATTATTTCTGTGTTCCAGGTTTGCGGAGGCGGCTTGCCACGCGGAGGTGCGGTCTCTTCCCTCTATATATACATTTGCGTGGTGGGCGCGGGAGTCGTGCACTTGTGGCTCTACTGTCGTGGCTCCTCACGCGTGTCCCCGAGGCGCGCACCGTGGCGCCCGCCGTGCCCTTTGTTGCGTCGGCACGTGGAACTCTCGAGGCACGGTCTTTGTTCCCGCTTGTGCATCCTGCCGCGTGCCCAGGACTGGGGCGGAGGGCGCGCGGCTGGCGCGTTGCCGCTCGGGACCCCGCAGACCATGTGTTTTTTTCCTACAGTTCCCAGAAGACACCCCGCACCGCCCGTGCACATACACGCGCACGGGACTGCGTGCGGTTGTAGGGTGTGTACTCGCGTATGTGTGTAACTATGTGTGCTCCGTCACACGCACGCCCTAGGGTGCGTTCTCGCCCCGTTTTATTGCCGCAACTGTTGGATTAAACACAATAACCAAAATGTGTAGACATCAGTGAAACAAGGACTGGCTCGAAGCAGGTGTGCGGTGAAGCCCGTCTGGTGCAATGTGGAAGCTGCGCGGTGCACTACCGCGGCCGCGTTTCACCTGAGCTGTGCAGATGCATTGGCTTTGTTGCCCTTTGCACTGCGAGCAATTGAACTGTGCGTGTGCATTTGTAGTGTTTTGCTGCGCAGTGCGAGGCTTCCTCGCGTGCGTGCGCACGCTGAGACGCGACCCCGTGTGACCCTGCTGACCGGACTGCCCTCTCCCATTCTGCTCTTCACTCTCGCACTTCCTTTCTTCCCCCCTACCTCCTGCCTGTCTCTGCCCTCTCTGGGGACTCACCGATGCGGTGTGCTGCCTCTGCTGCGGTGTTGCCTTTGCTCGCAACGCGCCACTGCTCGACCGCCTTCACAACGCCAACGCACACGTGCGCGGATGCACCCACCACTGCACGCAAGACAGGTTGTGCAACACACGCACATTAGCGCCTTTGCACTTGAGCACCGCTTCCTCTTTTCTTCTCTGGTTACTTCGTTGCGAGTGCACCGGCTCTCCGTGTGGCCGCCCCACAACCCGCGGGCACCGCCTCTTCGCGGCCACGGGCGGCGAATCGTCGACCAGCGATGCCCCGCCGGGAGGCAAGCAGCTGGATGGTGGCGAGCCGTCCTATTGCGGGTACAGTCGGTGTGCTGGCCCTGCACGGACGTGCTGAGTGACCGCGCGGATGCCGCTGAGGACGCTGGCGAGCGGGCAAGGCTCTTCTGCCGGCAGAGCTTCCTCGCTGCGAACCCCAACGTGCTGATCCCGTTGGTGTGCGGGTGCAACGTCGGCCTCGTCGGCCCCTACGTGACCCTGTGCTCGCACGCGCCGAGCTGCCACCCGTGCGCCGCGCACGACATGCTTCTTGAAGTACAGCAACGAGGCGGGCTGCAGCGCGGACAGCGACTGCCTGTGGAGCTACTCCGCGGGGACGTGCGCGAACAAGGTCGGGTACACGTCGATCCAGAGCGGCCTGTTCGCGGGCTCCATGATTATCGGTGCCACCATTGGATCGCTGATGGGCGGCTACCTGACGAAGTGGCTGGACTACCGCAAGAGCTTCCTTCTGATTGGTATTATCAGCCTGATCGGCGCTGTCCTGACGCACGTTGCGACGGGCATCTTCCAGTACTGGCTGCTGTTTGTTGCGCGCATCATCGTAGGCCTTGCGATGGGGTGGCAGGCGGTTGCCACACCGCACTACACGAATAGGTTTTTCCCACCCACGCGGCGGAAAACAGCGGGTGCTCTTGTCCAAGCCCTTGGTGCATTTGGCGGCTTCGCTGCTGTCGTTTTGGGCATCTGCCGGGGCAACACGATCGCGTTCAATGCCGACCGCAGCGATAGCCTGATGGGCCGCGTGCAGGGCTTTGCTTCTGTCACGACTGTGCGGTGGATTTCGGTGCTGCTGCTGCCATTTGTGCCGAAGGATGGATACTCGAAGGTCCCCGGTGTCAGCTACGCCGACACTGCTGGCGGTGGTGCACCCGAGCTGCGGTCGCAGACCACGAGGTACTCGTTCTCGAGCATGATCGAGCTCGTGCTTGCCGGCATCACGATGGGGTGCACGCTGTAGCGGACGGGCATCAACGCGACATGAGCTTTGCGCCGACGATCACGGCAGCCCCTGGCGCGGGCGGACTTGTGGGCAACGTCATCCTAATGGCGTGGAACGCGGTCACCGCGTTTGGGTTGATCCCGCTGTCGAAGAAGCTCTCGGTGCGGACGCTGTTTCTGACCTGCACGCTTGCTGGCTCGCTGTGCTGCCTGCTTCTCGGCGGCATCCCGGTGTACCCCGGCGTGACGGAGGTGGGGCGTGCGAGGGACGTGATTGCGGTCATCGGGATTGCGGTTTTGGCTGCGGCCTCTGAATGCGGCATCGGCCCGTGCTTCCTCGTGCTTGCCACGGACGTGTTGCCGGAGTGGTACCGCCCGATCGGCTCGTTGACCACGACCGGCGTGACGTTTGCGCTGACGGTTGTGGCCAGCATCTGCGACCCGATCGCGACGGTGGGTATCCCCGGCGGCCCGTCCGGGAACCGGGACAGGGGCCAGGCGGTGGCGCTGATTCTCTTCGGGTGCACCGGTACGATCTCGGTTGTGATCGAGTGCTTCCTCCTGCACCCGTGGGGGGACAGGCCCGATGGCATTCCCGAGCAGGCGTGTGATGCACCCGCGGCGATGAAGTGACGGGACCCGAGGTGCTTGTGATACGCCATTCTCTTTTCTACTTGTCCAGGCTTCTTTTTTCTTTTCGCTTCCGGTTGATGTCGTTGTGACACGCATCGTGCTGTGCTTCTCGCGTCTCGTGCTGACTGCTTCTCTGCATGTGGCTGATGGGCAGCAAAGCAAAGCACCATTCGCGGAGGCGACGCTGTTGCACAACAGCGCCGGGTGCGGTGTACAAGGCAGCGAGTGTCTTGGCCCCCCATTTCCTTGCTAAACGGGAGGAATGCGGGCGCTGGGGCTCTGCCCACGAAAGGGTGTGATCTGCTCTTTCTCACGAAACGAGTCCCTTTTTGGTTCCTTACTGCATGTGGCTTCTCTCATTGTTTGCTTGCTGGCCGACTGTCAGGCAAGCGCTTTAACTCCCTTCCTGTTGCCCGAGCGAGTACACGTGCTGGCGTGTGCAGTGTGCCATGAGCGACTTTCGAACGAGCCTCAACGAGGCTTTTTTGTTCCGCTCCTTCCTTTTCCTCGTTTGTAAAGAACGACGACGACACGTGCTGCTACTTCCTTCTTCTTCCGAGGGCCGTCACCACTTCAAGCGTGCGGCGCACTGCGCTGCCGCCTGGCGCTGGGGGGAAACTGCCACGCGGGGAGTTTTTTTTTCCGTTCTGGTCTATGAAGAAGGTACTTCGGCTTGATGTGCCGGTGCCCACCCGCCTCCTTTTGAGAAGCGCAGGTGCAACAACAGCCCCAACGTGGGTGGCACCACCGGGAGGCGCGTAGGGGACTGGGTAACAAGCGCAAGAGTGGTGTGCTTTCCCCGATGCGTGCGACTGTGAACTTGCGACCGTGCTGTGCTCTCGGCGCTTCACCCCCTGCCTCCGATTAGCCGCTTCGGTGTGGATTCGCCTGGTAGGAATGATCCCATGCTGCCCAAACTCCAGTTTCCCGATCCTCCCTCTTCTCCAGCAACTACACTGACTCCCTCTCCCTCGTTTTTCTTCTCTCTGCCGCTGTGCTTTGTACATTCGTGTGACAGCGCAAACGACGTGGGCTTGCGTGCCTGCGTGCCTGCGTGGGGGGCGATTGAGCGTGCGGGTGCCTTTGTGTGTGTGTGTGTGCGTGTGCGTGTGGGCGCGGTGATGACCGAAACCGTTAGTTGTTTGCACATTTCCTGAGGGGACTCCCCCGGTGAACGACCTGACGACCATCTAAGAACACCAGCTGAGATGCGTGCCGCGTGGTGCTGTGCGTGCCGGGGGAACTACATGATTACGCTGCGTCTTCCACCTAACGACACTTGATGATTATATGTGATGCAATCAATACTATACTACACCGAATTTGTCGGATGATGTTCCGCACGTGCTGCTGCTCTTGCTGCCTGCCTGCGACGTCGCGCGCCTGCGTGACGGTGCGTGCCTGTGCTTGTGTTTGTGTGCTGCACCTTCCGGGCAGGATGACGCCGTAGCTGCGGTGGTGCTGTGTCCAATCGGTGGTGCGAGATTGCTTTGCGTGTGTGCTGTGCTGTGTGTGGTGCGCGGTGAGGGTTTTGTGCACAGGTGATGATGTACAGAGTCTGCGAAAGACGCAGGTCGCGGAGCTTCGGCTGTGCGCGCTCATTCAACTACTGTATTTACTGGGTGAACAATCTCTGATGTGCGTGGTGCGTGGCGGCTGGCTGTCGGCGGGTGTTGGCTGGCGCTTGGTGGTTGGCGTGTGGCGGACAATGATGCAGGCAAATCAATACTCACTCTGATGCGGAGCTGCACTGCGCTGCGGCCCGCTGTGCGGAAGCGAAGATAACATGCACTACCAGCTGATGTTTGGGCTGCACGCTGCGTTTGGTGCGCTTCTTAATGTGGCGCGTGAAGGAATGCGTGTGCGTGCTGTGTGATGTGGTGGCGGCTCCCGCGTGCTTGCGCTCGCAGAGTGGTGCGTGCTGCTTGCGCGAGTGTGTGTGCTGGTGTGCCGTGCGCAAGAGCGTGGCGCAGTGCTTACTTGTGGTGGAGGATCTGCACGTGCGTGGCCATGCAAGTGCTGCTGAGCTGATGGCGTTGGTGCTGGTGACGCTGCTTCCCAGTGACGGAAGTGCGGGGCCAGCAAATATTTGTCGCTGTCGCGCTTGCCGGCTGCGGTGTACCGAGTGGCTGCGAAAAAGAAAAGAAAACGGAAACAAAGCAAACGAATCAAAGCAATAACTACGCGTGTTGTTTCTGTGCTGCGCTAAACACCGGCGCGGTTGCGTGCTGTGAGGAGCGCTGTTGCGCTGCGGCCGGTCTCCGTTGGTGCCGTGGTGTTGACGTTGCAGACAACGAAGCATCTGCGACTGCGTGCCGTGGTTTCTCGTCGTGCCAGCGGGTAGATTTCCCTGTTCACCGCCCCTGACTCTTGCTGCGCACTCTTCCTCTCTTCTGTCTCCTCCCTGCCTTTGCACGTCTGCTTTGTTTTTATTGCAACGCCCCTCTCCGGTTGTACGACGGTTGCACTGCTCCTAAAGCTAAAGCGGCACTCCAGTGTCAACTAAACACACAAGCGATAAGCTAGACAATCATACACTGTCTTCACCGGAAATAAAGCCCGTTTTTCCCCGGACATACGCAACTAACTCGTGTCTCAAGGCCTCCAAGATGAGCAACCACACCACCGCTGAGTCGACGACAACCTCGCCGAGCTTGGAGCCTGGAAAGCACGCAAATCTTGCAGATACATCGATGCAACTCGCGCCGCCGGCTTCCTCTCCCGTGACACCC
The DNA here is from genome assembly GCA_900240875.1 of Crithidia expoeki. Classification (NCBI taxonomy): domain Eukaryota; phylum Euglenozoa; class Kinetoplastea; order Trypanosomatida; family Trypanosomatidae; genus Crithidia; species Crithidia expoeki. The sequence goes on from OESE01000170.1 coordinate 55,533, forward strand.
GCCCTGACGGACAAGCGTGGTGCGGTCCTGCCGGAGATGTTCAGCATGGACGATGACGACCACGCGGAGCTGCCGCCGCACAAGGGGGTTGCGTTCTTCTCCGCTGCGGTGTGGAAGGCTGCCGTCCCGATCCTCATCACCCCTGGCCTGTACGGGTACAACGTCGGTCTTGTGGGCCCGTACTCGACGATCTACTCGTACGCGACGAACTGCCAGCTGTACGGCGCGCAGGCGTCGTGCGAGACGCTGTCGGGTGCGAAGTGCCAGTGGATGGAGGCGACGACTGTGAATGCGTCGTCGACGCTGGGACACGTGTGTGGGTGGCAGGCGCCGCGCACGACATGCTTCTTGAAGTACAGCAACGAGGCGGGCTGCAGCGCGGACAGCGACTGCCTGTGGAGCTACTCCGCGGGGACGTGCGCGAACAAGGTCGGGTACACGTCGATCCAGAGCGGCCTGTTCGCGGGCTCCATGATTATCGGTGCCACCATTGGATCGCTGATGGGCGGCTACCTGACGAAGTGGCTGGACTACCGCAAGAGCTTCCTTCTGATTGGTATTATCAGCCTGATCGGCGCTGTCCTGACGCACGTTGCGACGGGCATCTTCCAGTACTGGCTGCTGTTTGTTGCGCGCATCATCGTAGGCCTTGCGATGGGGTGGCAGGCGGTTGCCACACCGCACTACACGAATAGGTTTTTCCCACCCACGCGGCGGAAAACAGCGGGTGCTCTTGTCCAAGCCCTTGGTGCATTTGGCGGCTTCGCTGCTGTCGTTTTGGGCATCTGCCGGGGCAACACGATCGCGTTCAATGCCGACCGCAGCGATAGCCTGATGGGCCGCGTGCAGGGCTTTGCTTCTGTCACGACTGTGCGGTGGATTTCGGTGCTGCTGCTGCCATTTGTGCCGAAGGATGGATACTCGAAGGTCCCCGGTGTCAGCTACGCCGACACTGCTGGCGGTGGTGCACCCGAGCTGCGGTCGCAGACCACGAGGTACTCGTTCTCGAGCATGATCGAGCTCGTGCTTGCCGGCATCACGATGGGGTGCACGCTGTAGCGGACGGGCATCAACGCGACATGAGCTTTGCGCCGACGATCACGGCAGCCCCTGGCGCGGGCGGACTTGTGGGCAACGTCATCCTAATGGCGTGGAACGCGGTCACCGCGTTTGGGTTGATCCCGCTGTCGAAGAAGCTCTCGGTGCGGACGCTGCTTCTGACCTGCACGCTTGCTGGCTCGCTGTGCTGCCTGCTTCTCGGCGGCATCCCGGTGTACCCCGGCGTGACGGAGGTGGGGCGTGCGAGGGACGTGATTGCGGTCATCGGGATTGCGGTTTTGGCTGCGGCCTCTGAATGCGGCATCGGCCCGTGCTTCCTCGTGCTTGCCACGGACGTGTTGCCGGAGTGGTACCGCCCGATCGGCTCGTTGACCACGACCGGCGTGACGTTTGCGCTGACGGTTGTGGCCAGCATCTGCGACCCGATCGCGACGGTGGGTATCCCCGGCGGCCCGTCCGGGAACCGGGACAGGGGCCAGGCGGTGGCGCTGATTCTCTTCGGGTGCACCGGTACGATCTCGGTTGTGATCGAGTGCTTCCTCCTGCACCCGTGGGGGGACAGGCCCGATGGCATTCCCGAGCAGGCGTGTGATGCACCCGCGGCGATGAAGTGACGGGACCCGAGGTGCTTGTGATACGCCATTCTCTTTTCTACTTGTCCAGGCTTCTTTTTTCTTTTCGCTTCCGGTTGATGTCGTTGTGACACGCATCGTGCTGTGCTTCTCGCGTCTCGTGCTGACTGCTTCTCTGCATGTGGCTGATGGGCAGCAAAGCAAAGCACCATTCGCGGAGGCGACGCTGTTGCACAACAGCGCCGGGTGCGGTGTACAAGGCAGCGAGTGTCTTGGCCCCCCATTTCCTTGCTAAACGGGAGGAATGCGGGCGCTGGGGCTCTGCCCACGAAAGGGTGTGATCTGCTCTTTCTCACGAAACGAGTCCCTTTTTGGTTCCTTACTGCATGTGGCTTCTCTCATTGTTTGCTTGCTGGCCGACTGTCAGGCAAGCGCTTTAACTCCCTTCCTGTTGCCCGAGCGAGTACACGTGCTGGCGTGTGCAGTGTGCCATGAGCGACTTTCGAACGAGCCTCAACGAGGCTTTTTTGTTCCGCTCCTTCCTTTTCCTCGTTTGTAAAGAACGACGACGACACGTGCTGCTACTTCCTTCTTCTTCCGAGGGCCGTCACCACTTCAAGCGTGCGGCGCACTGCGCTGCCGCCTGGCGCTGGGGGGAAACTGCCACGCGGGGAGTTTTTTTTTCCGTTCTGGTCTATGAAGAAGGTACTTCGGCTTGATGTGCCGGTGCCCACCCGCCTCCTTTTGAGAAGCGCAGGTGCAACAACAGCCCCAACGTGGGTGGCACCACCGGGAGGCGCGTAGGGGACTGGGTAACAAGCGCAAGAGTGGTGTGCTTTCCCCGATGCGTGCGACTGTGAACTTGCGACCGTGCTGTGCTCTCGGCGCTTCACCCCCTGCCTCCGATTAGCCGCTTCGGTGTGGATTCGCCTGGTAGGAATGATCCCATGCTGCCCAAACTCCAGTTTCCCGATCCTCCCTCTTCTCCAGCAACTACACTGACTCCCTCTCCCTCGTTTTTCTTCTCTCTGCCGCTGTGCTTTGTACATTCGTGTGACAGCGCAAACGACGTGGGCTTGCGTGCCTGCGTGCCTGCGTGGGGGGCGATTGAGCGTGCGGGTGCCTTTGTGTGTGTGTGTGTGCGTGTGCGTGTGGGCGCGGTGATGACCGAAACCGTTAGTTGTTTGCACATTTCCTGAGGGGACTCCCCCGGTGAACGACCTGACGACCATCTAAGAACACCAGCTGAGATGCGTGCCGCGTGGTGCTGTGCGTGCCGGGGGAACTACATGATTACGCTGCGTCTTCCACCTAACGACACTTGATGATTATATGTGATGCAATCAATACTATACTACACCGAATTTGTCGGATGATGTTCCGCACGTGCTGCTGCTCTTGCTGCCTGCCTGCGACGTCGCGCGCCTGCGTGACGGTGCGTGCCTGTGCTTGTGTTTGTGTGCTGCACCTTCCGGGCAGGATGACGCCGTAGCTGCGGTGGTGCTGTGTCCAATCGGTGGTGCGAGATTGCTTTGCGTGTGTGCTGTGCTGTGTGTGGTGCGCGGTGAGGGTTTTGTGCACAGGTGATGATGTACAGAGTCTGCGAAAGACGCAGGTCGCGGAGCTTCGGCTGTGCGCGCTCATTCAACTACTGTATTTACTGGGTGAACAATCTCTGATGTGCGTGGTGCGTGGCGGCTGGCTGTCGGCGGGTGTTGGCTGGCGCTTGGTGGTTGGCGTGTGGCGGACAATGATGCAGGCAAATCAATACTCACTCTGATGCGGAGCTGCACTGCGCTGCGGCCCGCTGTGCGGGGGCGAAGATAACGCGCACGAGTGGTTGTTGGTTCCACTGCTTGTTTTTTTGTTGTGGACCCTGCGACGCGTCTTGTTGTTTTGGCGGGTTGTGTTCTGCTGTGTCGTGTTTTTTTTTTGTTTTTGTCCGTTGCTGTTGCGTTGCCTTTTTGTTGTAGGGTGATGGTGCTTTTTGCGCGTTTTGTTGCTGCTGTAGTGAGTTGAGTACTCTTTGTGTTTAGTGTACGGTTTGTGACAGTCAAGCTGCTTGGTGTTTCTAAATCAGTTGTTTTTTTCTTCTCTTGGCCTGTTACTCCTGGTGTTGACATCATTGGGGGTCGCTTGTAGTGCGTATTGCCTTCTAGGATTTGCGTTATCCGAGTCGGTTGTGGTTCTTTGTTTTTGCGTTAATGCGTTGTTCTTTCTGTCGTCTGCGGGTGTGAACACCTGATTTACTCTTCTCTCCTTCTGTCGTCTGCTTCTTGCTTTGCCGCTGTGTACTGCTGTTAAACGCACTCGTTTTCTTTGGTTTTAAACCGGACAACACGTGTCTAACTTCGGTTTTAGTGTTTTTCGCGGGTACTTCTACCGTGCCATTGTCACAGTAAGAACTAAAACGTGGTTAATCGTGCGACTGTAGGTAGTGGCTTGTTTACAAAAGAAGGTCGTGAACAGTAAAAGGCGCGATTAACTCGTCCTGCTGACGTTGAGTGCCTTTGCAAGGCGGTGTCTTGCCAGCTTTACTCGAGTTATCCTCTCAAGTTTTTTTTTTTTGATCGCTTCTTGATTTTTCTTTTTGTGGTGTTGTGCGCTGCCGCTGCTTCGTTGTCATGCGCTGCTTCAGGTGAAAATAGCAACAAGCTGACATTGAATAAATATCTACTGACGTGCCGCAAAGACGTAGTTAAAAAGGAAAAGCTGTATTTGACATCTATATTTCGGGTTTTAGCTGAGAAAATAGCTCACAGTGGATGTCCACTTCCACAGAAAAAACTGGATCGAATGGCGTGCTGGGAGGCGGGGAGAGCGAGGCGATGCCGCCCCCGTCTGCAACGATCGCCTCAGGGCGGCCGCATAGGGAAGTGATGGCGGGTGGGTCACAGCCTCACCGCAAGCGACCGCGGCAGGGTGTCCTCGTCAATCCTCTTTCTCGCGAGATTTATCAGATGATCGTACGACAGCTGCACCATGACGGCTTTCTCGCCGCCGCCTCGGCCGTGTGCGACGCGACGGGGGTGATGGTGCACGACGTGGAGGGCAACGGCGACCGCCTGGCGCGTGTTGTGGAGGCCGGCCTCAGCGTCGAAGAGATGGAGCGCAAGGCTGAGGCGGAGTTTCAATCTACACAGGTTGTCGAGCGGTATTTGAGCGCATCGAAGTTGTACGTGCCGTTGTCCCTGTCGAACCGCTGGGCAATTGGGCGGCGGTGTGTAAGCATGCGTGAGCGCTTCGTCTCTGCGTCACTAGGCGGCGTGGTGCGCGACGTTTCCTTCTCGCCTGACGGCGCGTACATCACGTGCGCTGGCACGAACGGCGTTGCTGCGTTGTTTTCGCTGGAGACGGTGGAGGACTTGTGCGCTCTGGACGAAGTTCGTGCAGCAAACCGCGCCAGGGCCCTTGACGGCAGCCGCGACACTGCTGCGGTGGCGAGGGGCGAGGTGGCGCCGAAAGGGACGACAGTGCGCAACGCGAACGAAGTGACAGAACTGGCGATGGTGCGCCGTTTCCACGAACACACGCAATCCGTCGAGGTTATGCGCTTCCACCCGCGCGAGCCCATCGTGCTCTCCGGTGGGCGGGAGGGTGACGTGTACCTTCGAAACTACGCCTTTCCGGACGCGAAGGTGGTGATGAAGGTGCACGACAACTTCGCGGTGCGCTGCGCCGCTTTTCATCCTTCAGGTGAATACCTCGTCGTCGCCACAGACCACCATCTGCCGCGGTTAATCAACGTGCGCACAGAGAGGGTGCTGACACCCCCTGGCACGTACGCCTCGTCGTCTGCCCGTGTAAGCGGCGACGGCGACGACGAGGGTGGTAGTGCAGCGTCGACGTACCGACCGACCGACCGCGGCGCCCAGCACACGGCAGCACTCTCTTCCGTTTGCTTCTCGCCGGATGGACGGACGATGATGAGCACAAGTCTCGACGGGTCGTGGATGCTTTACGACGGCGTAAGCGGCCGCGTGATCTACAAGGCCGAAAACGCGCATTCCAGCGTCTCCCTCACCAGCGTGGCGTATAGCCGCACCGGCAATGTTGTGCTGACGGCCGGCATGGACTCGACGGCGCGGCTGTGGGACCTGCGTCGGCTGAGCGCAACGCTGCGCAACTACCAAAGCCCTGAAGTAGCTTCTTTTGGTGAGCCGGTGAAGTGCCTGCGTCGCAGTATCCGTGCGGTCTTCTCAGCCAACGAGAGCCACGTTTACTGCCAGGACTCCTCGATGCTGGCGATCCAGCGCTACTGTGTCTACACTGGTGAGGTGGCGTCAACCTTGACGACGCAGCCCAGCTTCGAACAACACGCCCTGGCGGCCAGCCCGTATGGCAACTTTTTAATCAGTGGCGGTGATGACAGCCGGCTTCGGTTGTGGACACCAACGTGGCTGCCGTCGTAAGAACTTTTTTTATTTTCTTTGTTCGTGCGCTGACTTCCTGTGTCGCAGAGGTGAAAATACGGACGGTGCAATTTCCTTTTTTTTATGTAGACGTCTTTTCGTTGACGGGCTTGCGCATGCGGCTTTTGCGTTGAGCTATACGTTGGCCTTGTCCCATGTTGCGACGCAAGTCCTGCTGAGCGTTGAAGGTAATATCGCCCTTTCCTTTGAAGTCTTTGAATTCCTGGTCTGTAAGAGTGAATATTGATATAGATATTACCGTTTGTATCACACCTAAACAAAAGTGTGTGATCAACTCTATTAAAGGGAATATAATCTCCGTTTCGTTTCTGGGCTTTCAATAAAAGTTTTGTTGTTGGAAGTGTTGCAGACGCACTGCGTCTTCAGCAAAGAGAAAAAGAGAAGCATGCTACAAGGATGAGTTGTCTAGCTCTGTGTGTCTCCTCGGATCTGCCGCAGTTCATTACCAAAACGTGAAAGTATAACTGAGGCAGCGTGAGCGGCAATACATTTTCGCAGGGTTAAAAAGAACAAGTTTTTTTTTTTTTTAAATCGTTTGCGGAATATTTGTGGCGCTTCTCTCAAGTTTCTACTTTCTTTCGGTCCACCCATCGCTCTTCGTTCTCTTCCTCTCAGCATTGAAAACTGCCACGTCGACAATCAGCGGACGCTTATAAGTTGATTTTCTAAGTTTGAAAGCGTTCACACCTATCCGCACAGGCATCTGACAAAGAACAATCGTGTAGTACACTCACACACATATAAATACAAACATACATACGCACAGGTGTTGTTTTACGTTTTTTTTTTTTACATGCCCGAAGTATCTTCGGATATGCGCATTCACTTTTCCCGCTGCTGTCCGTAACATTTCGTCTTTCCTTCGCTGGTTTTTTGTGTTTGTGCCTTGCCGCTTCTTGTCTCCTCCTCACTTGAAGCGTTTCTGTTGGCAAAACCAACGTACTTTTGCCATTTTTGCAGGAGTTTTTTGGTTGAGTAATTCGTTGTCCTAAAGTTGCGTCACCTGACGGTGTTTCTGACCCGTCTGTTTTACGATATTCGTAGCTTTTTGGCTCACTTGACATCACGTTTCCTATATTTAAGTTTTGGTAGTAAACAACGGTCACTTGGAAGTTCTGGAGTTTATTTGGTGCCGGGCTGTTTTATTTTGCTGTTCAGTTCTCTTAGTCCTTATGTACTGTTGATTTAGCTCTTCGACGACGACACACGCACACACACGCACTGTGCATTTTTATGGGATTTTGTCTGACCATACGGTATTTAAAACGGAGTAGGAAGAGTGATTGCAGCCGTCCTCATGTGCCAAAAAGGAAAGAAAACGACTCTTTGTTCGCTTCTGTTACACCTGCAACTTCACAGCACTGATTCTTTTTCCCACCACAAAACAAGCTCGTCGACACGCAGGCTCTCACCGACGAATTGGTTACATACGTTAACCGTGTAAACGTCCCGATTCGACTAATACCGACTTAAGCAGCGCAAGTAACCGATGGTACAACGGCAATGTCATTCTTCTTTCGTTCGCTTTCCCACTACTTGAAGGAGTACCCGTTACGCACGAACTTGGTGCTGAGCACGACGGTGGGCTTCTGCGGCGATGTCGTCTGCCAGACCATATACGAGCCGTGGACGCAGTTGCGGCCGCCTTTGACAAAGGAACGGCTGCCCGACGAGAGCAGAGATTCTGCTTTTCTCCTCACGGTGAATTCGCCGTTTTTGTGTGCGCGAAAGAAATGGCGCACATACCAAGCCCTTTCTGGCCGCGCGACCGCGGCGCAGGATGCCGTGGTGGTATCAGACAACACAACCGTCCTGCTAGACCTTCGCCGCAGTATGATCTTCTGCAGCTTCACTTTTCTCTTCGGCGTGCCGTACTTTTTGTGGGTTTACCGCTACCTCGATCGCCTCATCGATCCCACTTTCATCACAAAGCGCAACGCAATTGCAAAGGGGTTTCTCAGTTACCTTGCGGCGCAGGTCACGAACCCGATTTACCTCAGCTACGTCACTGCGCTGGACCATTTCTTTATCTACCGCGACGGTCGTGATGGGCGGCGGCGTGTAATGGCGATTCCGATAACGTGCACGGGTGGCCAGCGTGACCGCGTGATGGTGGCGGGCGACGAGGATTCGATAACGCAGTACAGCACCGGCCGTTTTCGCTTCAACTTCAGTCCATTGCGCAACATGTCGAAGGAGCTGGATCAAACGACGGTGCACAAGATGGGTTACTTCTACCGCTTCGTCGACAACACTGACTTCAACTTCCACGAGTATTACACATGTGTGAGCACTGATGTAGAGCGCAAGCTCGTCCACGACTTCCCGGACATTATGAAGTACGGCCTGATGTTTTGGTCGGTGAACTGGCTGCCCATGTTCTACTATATCCCCGGACATTTTCGTCTGGCGTACTCGTCTGTGGTGCAGGTGGCGTGGAGTGGTATCATGTCGCACCTGCTCCACCGGTGGCAGAAGATGGACGATGACAGAATCCAAGTGCGGCCACACCGGGAACACCAGTAGCCTCTTCCGCGTACACACAAATGCACTTACGGTGAAACGTCAGATCAAGTGACCGAAGAGCATGTGGAAAAACTGATTTTACGAATGTAGCACGTAGGAAGTGACGACAAAGGGGGGTTGACACCGGCAGCGAAAAAAAAAAAAGGGGCTTTCGCAATGAATGGAGAAGGCGATCAGAGTTGGTGCTCCCTTCTTTTTGCTCGTCGTTTTCTCGCAGCCACGCGGAGTGGAAGGAGAGACACATCGTACCAGTTTTTTCCTCATGGCTTTGGCTGAGTTTTTTTTTTTTCTCGCGCTGACTCCGACCGTTCACGCACGTGTTTTGGAGAGTACAACTATTTGCTTTTATTGAGATTGACTTTGAGGCTCGCTGCCTCTGTTCTGATGTGACTGTCATTTCCATTGCTACACCCCGTCAATCGCCTTGTGGAGCTTTGTACCTTTTACTTTTTTGGTGGCGGGCTCTTTGTTCGCTTTGTCTTGACTTAATATAGCTTACACGAAGTAGACGTAGTGCTTCATCGTCACAGCAACTCAAACCACATCACTGAAAAGGAGGACTGGCTCTTGTGTTTTCGCCGAGTAGCTGCTTTGTAAAAGCTCTCTCTTTGGCGCGAAGCGTCATTCCTTTTCCGGGACGACGAGGCAAGTCTTGTGGAGCTTTGTCTAGATACCTTATTTGAATGCACACGCTTTCGTTCTCCTTTTCCCAAACGCTTTTTTTTTTCTTTCGCTGTTTTGAGTTCGTTGTGATTCTTCCGTCTTCTGGGTTTCGCACAAATCACGTCATGCACGACGGTGCCACACTGCTGCATCCATTTTTTTTTTCTCCACGAAACGAATCACTGACCTCCACAACGTGCACATCTACACCCAAAGTAACGAATAGGAGCAACAAGAGTTGGGCTTGTTCGAGTGCGGCCAATCCTCCTGTCCACAGATATTTTATCGGGCTTCGTACCAGCAGACATTCAAAATATCCAACAACAACAAAAAGACGATAACAGTCACCGCAGATCAAAACACTCGTTTGGGGTAGAGAAAAAGAAAGAAAAGAATAGTAACTGATGCTTCGTCGCAGCTCTGCACCGTTGTGGCTGCGCGCTACCGCCGTGTCGCTGCAGGGTTGGGGCAGTAGCGGTGGTGGTGGCGGCTGGGGGACATCTGACGGCGCTTCCAACAGCGGCGGGTGGGGCGCCGCACCGGATACGAAAGCCGGCGCCGGAGGCAGTGGCGGCTGGGGGTCTTCGGCAGGGCAATCTGGGGGTGGCTGGGGCACCTTCGATAACGAGGCAGCCGCACCAGCCAGCGGCGGTTGGGGCAGCGCGCAGGACACGTCCTCCGGCTGGGGGAGCGGCCGCGATGGCAGCGGCGGCGGCGGCAGAGGTACTCGCGATCGCGGCTTACGTGACAAACGCGGCGGTGGCGGGGGCGGTTGGGGCGACGACGGAGGCAGCGGCGGGCAGGAGGGCGGCGGCTTCAAGTCCGGCTGGGGCGGCGGCGGCGGCTGGCGCGATGCACCGACCGGCGGGCGTCAGCGTAGCGCCCGTGGCAACTTCCGTCGCGGCCGGCAGGGTGGGCAGGAGAGCGGCGGCGTGTGGGGCCGGCCGGCGGTGGCGGACGAGGAGGCATGGAATGCGGCCCCGCCAAGCTTCCAACCGCCGGTGCGCCGCGTTGACCCACTCTCACTGACTGCGGTGGAAGTTGAGGTGGACGGCGTGAAGAAGCTGGTGGGCCAACGCGTGCAGGTGTCCGGCTTGTCGGACGACACCACTTGGCACACGCTGAAGGACCACCTGCGGCAGGCGGGCGACCTCACCTTCTGCCGCGTTTACTCCGGTGGCCGCGGGATGGCGGAGTTCGCGACGCCGGAGGAGGCGGCCCGGTGCATCACAGAGCTGCAAGCCTCGGAGCTGGAGGGCGCCACGCTGTACCTCCGCGAAGATCGCGAGGATACCGTATTGATTAACACGCGCCGCAAGATCCGCGAGGCGCGGGAGGTGCAGTTGCGCGCCCGCAAGGAGGAGGTCGAGAAGGCGCGGCGCGCAAAGGCGATCGAACAAGGCGACGTGCTTGATACAGCGCCATCGTCGTCAACTGTGCCGTGAAATGAATAACGGTGATGGAAATCGTCGTCTGCTTTACTGCTCAAGTGGCAATTAAATTGTAGGCGGTATACTTCAGAAAGCGGGGTACACAGACCGTGTAGTGGTGAGGAATACCGATACGGGTTCACGTTGTGTATTGAAGCATGCCATAGTTTGACACTCTGACGAGGGTGTGATGACCAGCTTGCCATGTTATTGTTTATCTACGTGCTTGGAATGTACCTTGGTCCCATGGTGCTTGCTGAGAGGCGAAAAAATAAGGCGTGAATAGCAGCATTTGCTTTCCTTTCTTTTGCCTCATCGGTTGCTTCTCTGCCACTTCTTTGTTCTTTTCCCTTTTCGTGATTACTGTGATTCGCGTCTTGCGAGGTACAATTGCTGGGTTTTATCTGTTCAGATTTTTGTTGATCTGTTCGCGGCACAGATGATTTGACGAACGTAAGGTAAAGGCTAATGCAAACCGCAGGAACAACAACAACAAAAAAAAACGGCTTATGGGACTGTCGTTTAATCTGGAGGTACATGCTGAAACAGATGGATTACCATTCATACTACGGACGCCGGTCTTAGCGAGCTAGTGAATCTCCCGTTTTGATCTGTGAGACCTTTTACAGTGTCTTTAGTGAAACAGGCTCACACACTAGCGGAGAGCGGAGTTGTGAGTTCGAGTCTTTTTTTTTTTATAATGGCTATTGAAAGGCGCCCTTCCCTGCAATTACTTCTGCACTTTTTCCGCCCGCCTCAGACTGAAAATAGGAAAACGTGAGGCACGCGTCTCCACCTTTTCTTGCCCGCGCTAGCCGCCTCCTCTTTTCTCCACCGGCAGGACTTCCTGTAGTCGCATGCTGAAACAGCTGTACTGACAGCTAGCGAAAAACGAACAAAGCGTGGCTAGTGCAACCAGTAAGCGAGTGCAGCTGTACGCACACGCGCCCTTACGTGTGCTTATTAAAAACACCAGCGGCGGGCTTGACCTTGTACTTCTCGCAACCTGAAGTGATCAAAAGAAGAAAAAAAAAACAGTAAGAACAGATGCGAGTTGCACAGCGCGTTGAGTTCTCCCTCACAAAGCAGCGCGTGGAGAAGTTGATTGTGTACCTTGGCTACGACGACGACGGCACTTTTAATGGCATCACCCGCGGCGCACTCGCCACACAAATCACGCAGCGCCTTCTGCGGCAGTGCCAACCGGGAGAGAGCGACGTGCATGATCCCGATGTCACCCGTGCCAACGCCCGAGATCGCCAGGGGCGGCCACGGACGTTTTTTGCCGCGCACGAAAAGCAGCTGCGCCGCAGCCGGCACGGCCGCAGTGAAACTCTGCGTTCACCGCAGATGTGGGACACGAGCCCAGTGGCGGATTTCATGGGTCGGTGGTGCGACCGCCTGCTGCTCGGTGATCACCAGCGGCCGGCGCGCTGTGCGATACTGGAGCCGCGCGTCCCACCCCTGCTTTGGGGGGAGGCGGTGTCCCGGGTTGCGCGGGCGCACCGCCACCTCCGCTCCGACGACGTCTTATTAGTGCAGTCGGCGACGCATTTGCCATTTGGTGTTGTACGACTCCAGACACAAGGGCAATACAGTTACCCGTGTACTTCAATGGGAGGTGCAGCAGATGCAAGCAGCTCACCCGCCTCTGCTCTTCTATTGCAGGGGACCACCACCGTGGCGGAGGCCGTCAAACTGTTTGCCCCCTCACCGCGATGCCAACAAGAGCAGCGGTCACCGTCGTATCTGCAAATCGGCGTCGGCGACGCACACGGGCCGCAGTCCCTCCTCAGCGCCGAGGAATCCACCTTCGCCGACCGCCTTCTTCTGCCGCTGTGCACCTTCACTACAGCTTTGTGGACTGCAAGTCCCTTGAAAGCGGCTGATTACGTTGCAACCCTCACCGCTACCCCGCAGACGCTCACTGAAGCGCAAGCAAACCACCGGCTGTGGCGAACGATGCAGCACGCGATGCTGTCAACGCGTGATACGGCGCTGCTGCGCGCGTACTTCAACCACGAAGGCCTCGATGCCCGCTTTAGCCCCGTGCAAACGCGCTACTTTGCCGAGACGCTTTTGCGCAGGTTGCACGATCAAGAGCTGCAGCGTTGAAAATTCTGCTTTCGATGGCAGAGGTGCTTGCGTGGTCCTTCCGTCTTTTCTACTTATTGCTAGTAAGACATCGACTTGTGGGTAAGCAGTCTCACTACCACTCACACATCATTAAGTACCAATCACTGTGATTATCAAAGTAGAAACCAGCTGTTCCCATATACTTGGGTGTTGCGATCTGAACAAGTGCCAGCGTTGATGAGAGGGAAACCCTGGTGCCAAAAGTACTGTCTTTCGCTCTGCTTCGTCTTTTTTTTTCGCCTCGCCGCCACTACCTGCTTTTGCCCCTGTTCTGTGGCCATGCCTTTCCCCATCGCTGGATTTGCCTCAAACATCCGTCCTAACTGACGCATTTTCGCTCTCCCTCCCGTGTACCCATGTTGGTTTACTGGCGTTTGAAACGAGCCGTTGCAAGCTGTCCGAGCTCTACCTTAACAACTAACCATTTCGAAAAGCATAACTCTTATCACACACATTTCCCGGGCACTTCTACCATCACGACAATGGCCGCACGTGCGCTGAAACTGTATGTTGGGGCCACGTGCCCTTTCTGCCACCGGGTGGAGATAGCTGCGCACGAGAAGAAGGTGGCGTACGAGCGGGTGGTGGTGGGGCTGCGGGAGGAGATGCCGCAGTGGTACAAGGAGATCAACCCACGAGAGACGGTGCCGACGTTGGAGGTGGGGGAGCAGAAGCGGCTGGTGCTAGAGTCAACGCTGATTGCGCAGTACATCGACAACATCAGCACTCCTGCAGGGTCGTTGATGGGGACGTCGACGCTGCAGCGCCACCGCATCGAGTTCTTCCTGAGCCAGGTGGGCGACTTCATCGGTGCGGCACACCAGCTGTTGGGCGACCCCCTGAACGGCGAGAAGCGCAAGGTGGTGGACGAGAACGCGGCGTACGTGGACGGGCTGCTGAGTGCGAACCAGACGACGGGCCCGTTCTACTTCGACTCGGAGTTCACGATGGCGGACGTGGCGCTGGTGCCGTTCCTGGTGAGGCTGAAGCCTGCCATGATGTACTACGCAGGGTACGACGTGTTCAGCAAGGCACCGCGGATGAAAGCGCTGTGGGCTGCGGCAATACAGCGGCCGTCGGTGCGCGAGACAACGCTGACTCCGGAACAGTGCGTGGAGAACTACCGTCACCTGGTTCCCGAGAGCGCGCCGATGATGGGTGCACAGGGAGGGTACGTGCTGTATGGCAACAAGTTTTGCCCTTTTGTGGATCGCGTACGACTGGCGTGTGCATTGCGGCGCTTCCAACCGCACTACGTGGAGGTGGCGCTGCACCCGCAGCCGGGGTGGTACAAGTACATCAACGTCCGTGAAACGGTGCCGGCGCTGTTCACGCCGGCTGGTGAGGCAGTGCACGAGTCGCAGCTGATCGCGAACTACGTGGACAGCATCGCGACGGAGGGCGCAGCGTTGCTGCCGCGCGGCGACGCGGACACCGAGTACGAGGTGACCTTTTTCATCGATAACGCGAGCAACTTCGTTAGTGGTTTCTTCGGCCTTGTCTTCAGCAGTGAGGAGGGCCGGAAGGAAGCCGTTGAGGAAGCTGTCTGGGCTGCGGGTGAGTTGGAAAAACAGCTGGCGAAGCATCCCTTTGGCGATGGCCCGTTTTTCGGTGGTGAGAGAATGAACATGGGTGATGTGGCTGTTCTGCCGTTCCTGGTGCGCATGAAGGCGTTGACACCTGAGCTGACGCACGGTGTGGACGTTTTAGCGAAGTTCCCGCTACTAACGGCGCTCCTCGAGGCTGGTGCTGCAAGTGCCGAAGGCAAGGAGGTGTTTGCGTCTTACGAAAGTTACCTCAGCGGGTTTCGTGAGGTTCTGAAGAAGCACAACGCATAGAAAAGAGGTGGCGAAGTGAAAAGTCTGACTTTTATTTCTCCTGCACTCAACAGTCAGTGCTATTCACGGTTGCCGGTCAACTAGTGCTGTTTTGAGGAAGTGAGTGTGTCCCTCTGTAGCTTTATACATCAACTAACGGGGTTGTCACGCAAGTCAAGAAGCCACGTGCACCGCGTCTTCTGTCAAGGCCCAGGTCTTCTAACCTGCCGGTTTGTGTGTTCACATCCCTTTATTTTTATTAGTTCTCAGATGCTGAGGAATAGTTCAACGGAGAGTTTTTGTTTGTTTGTGTGTTTACACTAGTTACTTAAACAATTGTCAGTGTTCCCCGGGGCAGAGCGGAGCGGAGAAGAGGTGATCGGATTCGTTTGCTTGTGCCGCAGGGCTGTAGCAACGTTTTCGTCACACACAGGTGTTGTGATCGCAGCTATTCATTTAGACTTTTCAAACGTCCCTTCGACTTTCATTGCTGCTACTAGCCGCAGTGGTTTCTTGTGAGTGGTTTGTTATACTCTTCTCTTCACTGGCTCCCCGATAATTTGGTGAAACACAAACAAAAGAGAGGTTGAAAGCTGATCGACTCAAACAGGTACAACAAGGCTGCACTTCAAAGGTGGATCGATCAGCTTCCTATCCGTTTCTGCTCGACAGCCGGCAGAGACAGGCGCCACGATGCTGCCAACCGCTAGATGGCATGAGGCTTCAACGCGTCGTTAGGAATTTCAGTTAAGTAGTTGATATTTGGACTTTAATTTAGATGGCCTTTGGTCTTTGAGTGTTGTCTGGTGGCGAAGCACAAGTTGCGGTCCTTGAGTTGTACCCATCGCATTACTTATCATCCTCAAACACTTTTTTGTAATTTAACATAAAAGAAGTACTGGTTTACTACCACGAAATGAAATGCAAAAAACGTTCTGGGGCATTGCACTGAATTTGTGGGGCGAAACTCCCCAAGACGCACTGCACCGCGCCATCCAAGCGCAGAGTCAGCCGATCTGGCGTGCACTTTGGCTACAGTGTATCGAGTCGGTGGAAGCATCAAAACCGCCAGTGAAAGAAGGTGCTGAAAGAGATAACGGTGCCTCTGGCGCGGTTCGCTCCGTGAGAGCTATGGATGCAGCAGTAATTGTGGCGGGGTTCGTCCTTAGTGTGCCACGCAGCGAGGAAATCGAAGGGATTACTGAGAACACGGGTGCCAATAGTTGTACAGGTGCCATTACGTCAACACGCAAGACTGCGCCTGCCGCTGTTCGTTCTGCCGTATCGCCCTCTAACGTTCGGCGGTATGTCTGTGTTTCCCTCGGTTCCGGCTCCCGCTGTCTCGGCGTGCGGGACCCCCGTAGTAACTCTGCAGAGACGGCTCTGCAGCGTGCCTTGGAGCTGCGCGACGGCCACGCAGAGGTGATGGCGCGGCGTGGGCTAATAGCTTTTCTAATTGACCTGGCCGAGGCTGGCGGGCACTTGTCCGCAACAGACGGCAACTTCCCTGTGCCTTTCCTGCAGAGAGTAGGTGAGACTTCGAATGAGTCTGAAATGCGTGGGTGGGCTCTGAAACAAAACGTGCGCGTGCACCTCGTCTGTTCGCGGTGGATGTGTGGGTCATTGGCGGGCGTAGCTGGCGGCACGGGTCGCAGTGGGCATCTTCTAATCGCTGCGGGCTGCGGGTGCTGGGCGAGCGCAATCCTTCAACAACAAACGGAAGAGACAGAGAATAACGCCATTGGAAACGGAAAAAGGGCTTTTTCACCGTCTGCCTTCTTGCGGGTAGAGGGCCACGTCATCGCTGCACATTACTCTCCTCTTGACGACGCCATACACTACGCCAAGTGCGCACGGGTTAAGCCTGGCCGCGGACGACCAAATTTGACGATGTCGTGTACAGACAAGGTTTGGCGGTGGGCCGTACTTGGGTTGCAGGGGCGGCGGAGGGCAGCGCTGTTTCCTGTCGCAATGCGCCTTTCGTCAGTGCACGTTCTGCAACCTGCCATTGTCGCCAGCGCTGCTGCTACTACGTTCTCGGGTCCATCGCCTGGATTAAAAGATGATCAACAAGAGAGTGATGTAGTCGTGAAGGCGCGAGAGCTTTTTCGGTGGAGAACGCAGTCGTGGTGGCCGAATCTCTCCGCTGCGGACCTGGCGATTGTGACACCTGCGTTTGCACTGTTTGAAGCACCGACATCAACACAAGCGTCTGCTGCTGCTGCTGCTGCTTCCTCCCCAGAGCTTAATGCAGAGTCAGAACGAGGAGATAGCAGCTACTCGCGCTGTCGGTGGCTGACAGTGCGCCACTCACTCGCCACCTTTCCACCTTCTACTCGCAAACGTGAACGATCGAAAGAGAAGAGAGTGGAGACCCATGATGATTACAGTATTGACGAAAACGGCGCTGAAAGCTCGCTGCTTTGCTGCGATTGGCGCACAGACAACAACAGTAGTCGCGTTGGCTGCACGAACTCACTTGTACTAAACACAAAAGCCGGGTTGCCGCAGGGGATGACCGCTTGCGGCCTCGCTCAGCTTGCACAACGCAGAGGCGCTGGTGACAGACTGATGAGGTCGGACCAAACGAATGTATTGGCGGAAAATCATCCACGCATAATGGGGGACGATGTGACAGACCGGGTGTGGCGGCAGTGCCCGTTGTCGCGGCCGTGGATGTCGCACCGCGTCGCGTGTGCGATAGCCGCGTCGAAGACTGCCGCATTGCCTACCCTAAACCGAGCTCTGTCTTCTTTCTCTTCTTGCTGCCCTACTCATGAGTGGTACATTGCGTCTGAGAAACCGAGCGTTGTTTCCTTGCTAACAAATTCTGTTCTACCATTGCCGATGCGGGAAGTTGCTCACTGGCAGCACGTGCATCGGACGAACGAGAAGTGTGACGGTGCTGTGTTCCTCTGGACTGTGCGTGAGAGTAACCGGGTCGGCGCACCGACTGAGGGGGTGACAGAAGCGACGGACAACACTTAACGGGTACTTGTGTCGGAGAAACCTGAGGGTGCGTTAACGCGCTGAGCTTCTCCTCGCGTTTTGTGGTTCAATCACAGCTTCGACAAGGTCTAACTGGTCTTCGTAAGTTCCCAGAGAAGCGGGAGGAGAGCAGGGCGAGCTTTGTTGAGGGGTATTTTTGATCACAGGCAGAGTTTAGATTTAGAAACTGCGCTGCGCTGCCTCGCATCCATATAAAAGGACGCTTTGTGGGTCTTGCATGGTACAAACAGGGGGAAGAGGAACAATGGTAATAAAAGTTAAAGAACAACAACATGCATGCTGCTGTTAGGCTGCTTGTGAAAGGTCTCGACTGAGGAGGAGAGAGAAAACACACCTCCACAGCGCCAATGTAGTACCCAAGACAGGGTTTGATGCTCTTTTTCTTCTTTGAAGTCATTGAGCAAGAAGCGAGTTATCGCTGTTAGGCGCGACGCAAAGGTTTTCTGTTTTAACCCAATTCCCCTGTTGCACTTCAATATGCGGCGCTTCCTGCTAATCGTTTATATACATCTCTCTTCCTTTTCATCTCTTTTATGCTGTTGCGGACTGCCCGGGCACGTGTAAACGCCTGAAATCGGCACTGTCGACTGCTTTTCAGGTCCGTAAAACCAGCCCTGCGGCTTTAATTGCTAATTCTAAACTAGTGCTCGATTGCATTCTCGTTAGCAACTCGTTGTGAGGGAGCGTTGCTCTTTTTGCTCCCCTTTTTTGTTATACGCCCTTATCTTTTAGCATTCTTGACCAAACCGATTGTTGTGTTACGCAGTGTACTCAGCCTTGTTATCCACGCATCGCTGCAACTGGACTATTTTTGCTGCTGTCCAGCCGAATCGAGTTATTGAGGGGGAAGGAAATCGCAGTATCTAGTGATCGCTCCTCAGAGACATACCTACCCACACCCACACGACCGAGCGTAACAACAAAACCATTAATTCTTGCTCTCCAGAGTGCATTACTCTCCTCATTTTAGCGTTCTTCCTCTCTCTCTCTTGTCACAGTCAATTGTGCTAAACGTACTTACTTCCCTTTTTTTGTTGTGTTTGTGGGTGCGCATCATCACCACAGGGCTTACCTTCGCTTGCTTGGAATACAACTCACTAGGAATCACTATCCTACGCGTAGTTGAGTGAGTAGTGGAACTGACGGAGAGAGTAGTGCAGCAGCGTTGGGAGGCACACTGTCGAGGAATACAGAAGGAATTGAGGCGACGAAGGTGCAAGCAGGCTTTGCACAAAATAGGTACATCATAGTCGGCAACCCTGAATAGTAGTACACCACGCAGCCGCAGCTGCTGCCAGGCTTGAACTATTGATTGAAAGGAAAACGGAACAAGTCAGACTGCTCGTCTTTCCTCCGTTCCTTATTCATCTTGCGCCAGCCATTCACCTTACCTTTGGTCTTTTTCTTCTTTGAATAAAGCTACCTCTGTGTTGTTCTTAACTTCCTATTCTGTTTTCTTACTATAAAAAACCTCCCTATTGCCCCCTTTTATCATTTAGACTATCCATCATTTTGTGTTCCAGCACACACACACACACACACACACAGACACACAGCAAGATACCTGGCATTATCTTGATTGGTTTGACTATTCTCTCTTGCCGCTGTTCTCCGGTTGCCCTCTTTTTTCTTCTGCGTTTATTATTCGTGTTCCTCACGAAGATACGCAAAGCTCTTCGCGTTTTGTATTTCCGAGAAGGAAAAGGCAGCTGACTCTTTTTTTTTTTCTCTAAGCTCTTCGTTAAAACAGGGCAACGAGACCAGCGCTCTTTCCGCTCTTTTTGCTCCGGCATTGTATTCCTCTTTCATTCTCGGTAATTTGTCTTGCGAGAAGATCAAGCAGTATCCCGTTTTCACGTCTCTCGTCATCAGCCCTTTCTTACCTCTTTTCGTTTTCCTTGTTCCCTTTCTTTTTTGATATTTTAACCGACTTCTTACGTTCATTTTCACCTCTGGTATCGTTTCTTCCGTGAATCTGCGTGTCTTTTCTCCGTCTTTTGCTGTGCTCTCCTCTGGCTTCTTGTTTCCCTGTTTCGTGTGTTGTTTTCCATTTCTTATGCTTGCTGCGTTCAGTAAACCCCCTTTTATCTTTCGGCGCGTCTTTTTATTTATTTCTTTGGGCTCTCTGTTGACAACTGGAGGAAGAACGTCCTTTTCTTCGTTAAGGGCAAACCTGCTCTCTCTTTCTCGTACTAAAACCTCTCCCCAGCTCCTGGTTTGCTCTCCGTTCAGCAGCGTCGCTGACGGCCTAAGTCGTGTGAGGGCACCAGTATCTCCTTGTACGTTTCTACTCATCACACTGCAACCTCCTTTGGTGTTCTCCCTGTACCGCGCATCGTGAAACAAGGGAGAATTATCAACGTGGGCTTGTTCTCATAAAGCAAACACACACACACACACACTTTCTCTCTCTCTCTCTCGCACACACACCCGCGCGTGCACGCAGAAATAGGATAGGTGCATTTACGTTTGCATATATCCACGTTTGCCAACGCGCATATATATATATATATATATATACAGGCGTCGTGCATCCGCATCTTGCTTTTCGAGATTTATTCATTTACTATTGTTATAACAAAGTAGACTAGGGGCTTTGGCGCGCAAGGCGAGTCACTTCACATTTCGGAACAGCCGCTCATCCCGTACGTGTCGCTGCCCTTTATTATTATTATTTTTTTTTTTTTCTCTTCACGTTTTGTGCGCAATCGAGTTTACTGAGGCACCGAAGGTTCACCCGCTCGCGTTTGTCTCTTCTGCTTAAATTGCAATGAGTCAGCCCAGCAACGCAAACGAAGGTGGTCCACATTATCTCCCTTTTGTCACCTTTCCCCCAGTGATGATTGACGTTCCAGCTAGCGCCGGGCCCGCCGGGCACAAGGCAAGTGCCCTCAACTCAAGCTACATGAACTACAGCAGTAACACCAACAGCATCACCGACATGCAGAGCATCTCGTACAACCGCGACGTGACGCAGGCGAGTTCGATGCCAGGCAACGAGAGCATTGTGCACGTCAGTTCCGCGGGTTGCGTTGACGGGGGAATGTTCTCCCACGTCCCGGCGCCCCCTACTGCGATGCTGAGGCGCACTATAGACGGTGATCAACTTAGTTCTTCCTCGGGCAGACGCCTCGATAGCAGCCTCAGCTTTTCAGCGTGTGCTTCTTACGTACCCGTGGTGGCACAGCCGCAGTGGAATTACATCGCGCCTCCCGCTGCCACTTCAACCGTCTCCGCCGCAGCGACAACTGCCGTAGTCGACGGGTCGCAGGGCGGCGCGTCGTACCTCTACACCTCCAACGTTCCAGCGAATGGGGTTTTGGTGCGCATGGTGGATCCGGCCGGCAACAGTGTCTGGTGCTTCCGGTCTGACTACGGAAGCGGCACAGCGCAGCTGCCGCAACAACAGCAGGCTCCACAGCCGCCGCCGCCGCTTCCGCAGCCACCGCAGCGGCTGCAGTCGAACGTCGCCGGCACTTCGCCAATGCAGGCGGGGGTAATAGACAACGCGACAGCTGGCCAGGCAATGTCGGCGTCGGTTAATATGTCACCGTTGGCTTGGACGCTGCACGCGTCCCCGGAGGCGCAGGCCGGCCGCAGCACCTCCTCGCCGCCGACGGACGGGGATACGGACGACTACGAGTACGAGCCGTACAACGCCAACACCCTCGCCAGCCGCCGCGTCGGTTCGCTTGACAGGGTGCGCTGCAAGTTGCACGGAAAGGAGCGGTCGGCTCAGAACATGGTCATGGTGCGCAACAAAGTCACCAACGAGGTCCACTGGCGCTGCAAGCGGTCGAGTCAGTGCAAGGTGCGCACAATCGACAACGACGACACGCCCCTTAGCAGCAAGGAGAGCACGCTGCGCAGCAACATCGCAGAGTCGTTGCTGACACCCATGTCGGATGGAGCACCATCGATCGCCGTCAACGCGTTGTCGACCGGCAATGCTGCGTCGCGGGGCCGCCAGCCGCCGGCGCCGCAGTACACCCTCGTCTCACCCACGAATGCCCCATTGCCGCTGGACAACAGTTTCCACTCGCCGTCGCAGCCCATGCATGCCTATACAGCGGACATGGTGACCCTGCCCTCAGCCTTCACCGCCCAGACCCAGCCCTACACGCCAAGCGCGACTTACTACTCTGTGTTTGCACAAGACAGCACACCGACGCCGCTCCCGCAATATCAGCAGCTGCCGCAACAGCAGCAGCAACAGGGCAACATCGTGACGCTGAACGGCGTGCCGTACAGAATTGTCTAAACGGAGGCCCCCGCCGGACAACTGCGCCAGTGCGCTCTAATGTGCTGAAAAAATGCGCGGGGCGGGCAATCTGATAAACCCATACTCAGCCAAATTAAATTAAGAACAAACTGATTTGCACGCTACCCCTTTTTCCTTTGATTTTGCTTTTTTCAAACATGATCATAAGCAAGCAAAGATTCACGCACGCGGGGAGAAACGACCCTCTCCTTAATGTCGTGGGAGGAGGTGGGAGGGGGACAACACCAACCGAACACGCTTCGAAAAAAAGGAGGTGCGCAACTGAGCTATGAATGGTGCAACAGCTTGAAGTACCCACGACTACCCCGTTTTCTCCTTTTTATTTGCAGTTAGCTCCCCAATTAGCTTCTATCCTTTTATCCTTTGCCTATTTCGAACAGCAATACTTGGGTTAGGCGTGGTTTTTCCTCCTCTACTTCCGTGTCTTTCCCCCTTTGTGTTCGTCACGGTGTTGTTATTGGCTGTTTGTGTCGGGCGGGTGTGCCGCTTTCCGGAAAAGAGTTTCGAAGGTGTCCTTTTCTCTTACCTCCTTGTTGCGGCCGACACACCTCTTTTTCAGGTCAAAACGACTTGGCCCTTCTTGCGTTTCACCCCCTTTCCCCCAAGCGCAGCGCTGCCCTCAGTCAACCTACCGTGCAAAGTGGCATTCTTTACTGCTGCTTTATACGTCAGTTGCGGTGGTGAGGTCGCTCGGCATGATATCCACCGGTTCGAGTGCATTCCGCCTCGCCTTTTCTTCTCCCATCCCTTCGCTTTGAAGGTGTTTTTCGTGAGTCGCTGGCCAGGGCAAGGCTATTGCTCGAACCGCAAGGAGGGGTACCTTCACTTGTTTTTTGCTGCCTCTTTCCCAGCCATTTTTTCTTTTTTATGAAGAACGTACAACACCGAGGTGGTGCCGGCCACCTCACCGTGGTACCGGGGGCTAGTGCTCGTGAAATGAGGAGGCCAAGAGCCTGCGGCCTAACGAGTTGGGATGCGGGTACATTGGCGCAGTGAACAGGCCTGAGTTGGTCCCAGGCTGGAAGGACTTCCAGTAACCTATGTGTATGAACCAAAAAGCTCGTGTCTACGTGCTGCAATTCCTACTGCTTGGACTGCCGAAGCCATTTTATCGCTGTGTTGTGCTGATGATGGGCACGGTCCCGGGTTAAAATTGAGCTGTGCTTAGTGGAAGTGCAACAGATTTTTTCAGCCCCATAAAATGCTGATGTTGACCCGCTACCTCGAGGAGAGTTCGGTACAGATCTGCGTTCCCCAAGAGACCCACTTTAATCAAAGAGATTGCTAGTCTTTTGATAGAGACGGCTCTCAGCATTGCGGTGCAAGCAGGAATGGTGGAAAGGGCGGGGGAGTATCCGTGCTCGTCCAACGCGACCTTGGTCTTTCACCAATGCTCGCGTATTGCACGTGAAGCAGCCGTTCGACCTGATGAGCCTGAACCTGCTGTTGACACTGCAAGTCCATTTTTTTTCCTTCTTTGGTTTTCCGGCACGTTTCAAGGTGCTGTGGATCATGGACGTCGCAGAGACGGGGTGGATGAAGTAATGCCGCTTCGTTTACATATGGTGGAGTTTTGAAAAGGGTTGGTTGAAGTGGTGACTTAGGATTAGGCTACCGAGCAACGTAAGGTAGCCGAGGTACCACGAACAGGATTTGTAGTATTTGTCGAGTTTTGGTAGAGCTGACATAATTGAACAAAAAAGACGTACAGAGTCTGTTTATCTTTTTTAAGTGGCATCTCAGTTTTTCTCTTTCCTTTGCTTCACGTGCCTTTTTTTTTTGTTTTATTCCTGCGTTAATTCCGTAACGATTGTTTCCCTTTTCTCCCTTTCTCGTTCTCCTTTTCTGCTGCGGCTTCAAGTTGTTGAATGGACATGGCTGGCCTTTCATTTCCTGTTCTCTTTTTGGTGGCTCAGGGAATAAAAGACGTAGGGTAATCGCTCTCCACTACGTGTTTGTGCCTCGGCCATTCTTCTTTTCTCCATTTTTTCTGTTTTGTTTTCTCGTTTTCAAACGGTGCCTGACATCTATGTACGTCGCTGGCGTTTTGTTTTTATTTTCCAAGTTCTTCCGTTTTGCTCTTTCTGATTGCAGCGCCATCATGCAGAAGACAGAAGACCACAAAGCAAGTAAGATTTGCTTGTGGAGAGACCTTCCCCCTTTTCAGTGTGTGTGTGTGTGTGCCTCAAATAACTGGCGGGTGACGTATCACTGCACATGCGTTTTTCCCTTCGCTTCTTAAATGCGGGTCTTTCTTCCTTCTCCCCTTTCAGGCGCTTCATTTGCTTTTCTTCTTGGTGTATTCCCACTTCAGCCTTCTCCGCTTTTGCGGTGAGGTGGATTCGCCCTTCCTGCAGCTCTGTCATGCCTTCTTGTAGACGCTTTTGCGAAGCTGAAGCTCGCCTGTTGCTTCTTTTGCATGCGTTCTTTTTTCTCTCTGTTGGATTCACAGCTCCTCCTTGGCTGAAACGACACGTTCGAGAGTTTTTTTTTTGCCCACAAACTGACTCGAGCAACACATAGCTGAAAAAAGCACCTTGGCAGAGACCCAAAGAATGCACTTGGTACGCTTTCATTCCTGCTTCTCGTTTGTCCAGTCTTGGTACGTGTCTTATTGCCGTAGACGTCTGCAGACTCGAGACAGTACAGTGGAACGTGTGAACGTGATCGCGAATAACTCAAAAAAGAATAAATAGGTTCTTCAGCTCGAATATGTTTACGCGCGCGTACCCGTATAGAGACACATACACGTACATACACACGTCATCGAACTCCTAGACGTGTGTATGTATGTGTATGTTTCTTTGTGTGTCTGTATGTGTGTGGGCGTCTGTGTATGTATATCGTATTGTTCTTTAGCAGCTCTTTAGTGCGCGTTCGTCGCACAGTTTATGATTGTTGAAGCTCATAGTACGTGGAAGGTAAGACGTAACCTTTGGGTTTTGTTTTTGTTCCCGTCACGGTTTCGTAGTCAATTGTGTTTGCAAGTGAACACGATTGGCTCGTTCATAAACACACGCATACACACGTGTAGACACTTACAAGCCTTTCTCCTTTCCTTTAATTCGTAGAAGACATATGAGCGAGAGTTTAAGACAGAGAGTGTGTGAGAGAGACAAGAAACAAAGCCAGATTGCACAACAATGACGATCCAGCAAGTTTTTCTTACCTGCCCTCTGGAAGTAATCAACATTACGACATTACGTTGCCGTCGATAACGGCTGGCGCTGTTAACTCATTTCGGGGTATTCTCCCTTTTTGTTTTCATCGATTTTGCATTTGTCAAGTCCTGTATTGGGCATAACAGGGCCGACGAGCAGCAATGACAGTGCCGCACACTCACAAAACTAAAGGTATCTTAGAACGGCCGGTTTTACCACGTCTGTATTTGTTTATTTTGCTTTGCTTTAACTATATTTTTACAATAATACTCTCTTCCTCACTTTTCTTTTTAGCGGAGATTACTCCCAGTAGAGATGCGACCAATGGAGGTAACCAGAAAATGGACTCATTGCTGCTTTGCTGACATTTAGTTTTCCTTTCCGTGTTGTTATTGCTTTCTCAGCTTTGCGCTTTCGAGACGTGCCTTCACTGCCGCCTTGTTTTCTCCCTTTCTACCTCTTTTTCGTTTCTGTCCTTTAACGCTGAGCGGCGGCTCAAACTGCACTTTCGCAGTTTGCAACAACGGCGCCACCGCTTTATTAATCGCCTTCCCACTCGTTCACTGCTGTTGGGTGAGATGAACTTTCAAACCACGCAAAGATTCTTCCCACTTAGAGACGCCTGTTTTCGCTTGTTACCCCCACAAAGTCTTTCCTTTTTTCCGTTTTTAATCGTGCTCAGCCTTGTGGGCACTTGTACGTGCGCGTTCACAGCCGAGCCTTTTCTCCTTTTGCTTTCATTTTTTTTCCCTTAATGAAGTAAGGTGCCGGTGTTGCTTCTGTGCTCTCTCACGCTGAAGACAGTCTTCACGCGGACCACCGATTGACCTGTTTTGCTTTCGTCCTTTCTCTTTCCTCTTTTGTTGTATCTTTAAGCCCTACGCGTGTTCCGATGACGTAAGGCCATGTGCCGTTTTCTGAAAAACAGCTTACACTTTGCGTCTTTTCCTCTGTTGAGCTCTCGGTTGGCACCTTTGCTTGCCTTTGCTTTTTACTCCATCAAGGGGCGATACCAGAGATGTCTAGCCGCTTTTGTGTTTTCTTTTTCTGTTTTTCCGTACCGCTCCAGTGGAAGCAGCACCCCTACAAGTAAGCGTGTTTCCTCATCAAAAGAAACTAAAAAAAAGAAAACGTTTACAGCAGTGCAGATCGGCAAAGCTGCCGTTTGACCACAGTTCATCGATTTCGTTTCAACGGCAATGCGCCAATGCGCCTAAAACAGTTTTACCCCAAGTCTTTTTCCTTTCGTTATACTCTTTTTCCTTTCTTGCTCTCCTTGCGTCCGCTGAAGTGAAAGAACTAGTTTCCTTCCGGGGGTTGCATCTTGTGCTTTTTCCTTTCAAATCTCTTCATTATCAGTGTAATTCTTGAAGCGTGCCACTCTGCGGCGCTTCCTTTCGTGGAGTAAACAAAATCCCTCCCCCCATTTTCAGTTTTTGCTACCACTAGCTAAGTAGTCCCGTTTTCTCATTCTCTTGGTACCGTCAAGAACACCCAGACAAAGAACCAAGGGGAATAACAATAATAACAACAACAACAACAGCAACACCAACGGCAAAAAATGCGTTTAATGAGATCAGCGAGTGACAAACATCGATCAACTTCCCTATTTCAACAGGTAAAAATAACTCCTCAACAATCTGTTTTTATCTATTTTTCTACTATAGACAGACGATTCTTTCTTTCCGTTGAGCGACGCTGTCTGTAAGACGTTGTTTTCACAGGTGTTGAGCTCAACACTCTTTTTTTTGTTTTCAATGACTTCTGACATTTCCCTCCTCCCGTTTCCCGAAGCATCTGTGATTTTCTTTTTCTTTTGTTTTTGTGCCGATGAGCTGCTTTGCCACGTACTATTTTCTCCTCTTCTACCTCTCTGAATAAATATGGCTCTGTTTCTTCCTAAACCTCCACATAGCTGAACAGCTTCTTATATTTGTTGCGGATGCCTGTGTATGTGAGTCTGCATTTGTTCTTGTGCAGAGGCAACCACTGCATCCTCAAGTACTGCCAAGTACAATAAGGTCGTTCTTTCTTTTTTGCTGCTGTGTTGTCCGTGTCTTTAAAATTATCTCCCAAACATAAAACGCCTCTGTGAATTCCCCACAGCGGCGCTCACCGCTCTCGTAGTGCCGTTTTGGCCCCCCCAAAACGCCCCCTTTTCACCTTCGTAGTTCTTACGAGCGCGTGTACGATGTAGGAATAGCAGCGATACGAACAGAGTAGACAAGCGGCCAAAAACGGGGGTTGCAGAGACTATTATTCTTATGTAACACACACACACACACACACACACACACCATCAATTGCCGTAACTCAACGTACGTTCCGTTTTGTTGACAGGTAAGCCGAGTTTTACCGTATCTCCAATGATGCTGTGCCAGTTGGCAAACGAGAAACTAACTGGTTTCGAAAAGACATCTTTCGCCCTCCTGCTTTATCTCCTTCTTTTTATTTATTTATACAAAAAACCCTCAGAGATGAAAGCAGGTGCCGGGGGAAACAAAGGAAGAGACACGCTTGCGGAACGCGGCCCAGTTTAACGTTGTTGCTTCCTTCAGTTAATGAATCAACAGTTTTTTGTAGTGTCTTCATCGGGGGGGGGGGGCCGAGTCGCTTCTTCGCGTGTTCTCCGTCTCTTTCGCTTCCTTTTCTGTAATTTTTCCCTCCTCAAATTCCAACCGACGCTACTTTTTCACTTTAGTGGTATTATTCTCGGGTTTTGATTTTCAGCAAGTGATTCGGTCGTCTCGCATAAGGCAAGAGATTGCACCTCCTCCCCTTTCCCGATGTCTTTCATTTTCTCCGCTCCACCGACCGTCTTTTCAACCTACGGGCTACTGCTCTTCCCATTTTCTGAGTGTGCACTGGGCTCCGCCCCTCTTTTCGTTCCCCGCACGCTCTTTGTGTTTTCCCTTCATCGTCTTGCGATGCGCAGCTTCCAGTTTGTCGTACGGAACAGATTAGCACCGCAGTCATCCTCCCAATTAAGTAAATAAATAATAATAATAATGTACATATGTAATATTCGATGGTGCAGTTGTGTGTGCGTGCGTTGTTCTTTTCTTTGCAGCCTTTACGTGAGACGTGTGTTGTCTTGGTTAGCACGACCTCTGCATTCTCTTTCCAACTTCTTTCTTTCTCTGTTGATGGGTGAATCGCAAATGCGTGGAGGGGTTTGATCCTCTAAAATAGAAAGAAAGTTACGTTCTATTAAGCGAGTTATAAACAAAGGAAACAAACAAGAGAATCACGTCGATAAAGCTGTGCAGCTCTTGCCGCCGCAGCTTTGTAAAAAAAAAAAACCCGCAACATCAACCTGTTTCCGGTAACACGCGAGTACAGGGGAGAGAGGCTTGGGTCGTTGAAAGAGGCCTTTCTGTACACAAATCTGTTTTTGTTTTGTAGCACGCTGTAGTCTACGAGTGTATCCACATCTGAGTGTCTGCTCGCTCTGTGCACGCGAAGAGATGAAAATTAAAAGAAAACAATAGGAAGATGGCGGCTTTTTTTTTTCGTGTAGTGCACATATACGGATCTATCTGTTCGTGACTTAAGCATGCCGCTGGCACTGTTCATCGCTCGCTCATTCCCCCCTTTCGCCTCGCTTTTTTCACCGCTTCTCCGCAACCTTTCGGAACACTAGCCCTCCTAATTTGCGTGTCCCTGTCACACCTTTTCGCACTAAGTGTTCCTCTGCACATACAGAGATAGTGAGAGAAACTCGTTTATTTATGCATGCATTTGGTCTAACAGCTGGTAGTAACACCGCGGCGTTGGAGATTGTCTTTCTTTCAGATCGCGCTAGGCCGTTGGCTGCTTGCTGACAGCGACTTCAACAGGGAACAGAACATAATAAAATACACAAGTATCGGCAGCAAGAAAGGGAGAAGGGTGGTGTGGGCAAACGGTAGATCAAGAGGACAGTTGAGCTTCACCCATAGCTTTTGTACCAGCTCTCAGATCGTTCCTTGCACTTTTAGATTGATGCTTGCGATTGAGCTTATCGAACGTCTGCATTCAAAACACTACTTTTCATTCAACCAATTAACGAAAAAGCCCAAGATTGTACGAGGGGCAAGCACAAACCGAGAGGACCGCTTTGAGTTGCTAGCACAGCAGCAGCAAGCGTTACAAGAGCTTCGCTTTGATATTTGTTTCTTTGCTTGGCTTCTGCTCCGGTCGTTTTTTCTTTTGTACTGTTTTAGATGGTGTGCTGCGGTGCCGGACGTAGTTGGAGCGATGTCGTGGTTGTGTCCGTTCTCATCACCACTACCATTTATTCCGCCCACAGTTTCTACGCGTATTTGTTTCCCGACACGCGGTCCGTGCTGATCGCTGCACTGCTGCACCCATTTCGTAGTGCAGGCGCCGATGAACTCGTGGACAGTGGCAGCAGGAAGCGAGAGCTCTGGTCACGGCCGTCGCCTGTCGGCGTGTCGTCGCTGTCAGAGGTCCGGGGGTGGGGCTGGGTGCTTTTCCTTACCTCATTCTTCCTCCTCGCTATGACAATCTGGGCCTACGTGATGGCGCTCCTGACACCGCCCGGGCGGGTGCCTGCAGTGTTCCGCCAGCGCGCGACGAAGAGCGCCGCCCTGGCTATGTGCGCGTTTTACGAGCCCCTCGCGTACTCTAAGTCGCCTGTGGGGCTCTACCCGCCCTCCACCATCGCCTTCAACGCCCAACAGCACGGCCGCCTGCGCACTTTCGGCGCCAAGAAAGCGGACGAGCCGGGGTCATCTGCCGCTGCAGCTGTGCCTGCGGTTGTGGCGGCTGCCGTGAAGTGTGGGAGCACCGCTGCTTCTGCTTCTGCGGACGTTGCTGCAAACATCCCTCCACTCACAGTGCGCACCGCTCCCTTAGACCCTGGCATTTCAATGACACTACCCGTGCCAGGCTCGACACCGTCACTACCGCCGGTATCACCACCGGCACCGCCGGCGCCGCGGCCCAACGAGCAGTTTTTTTTTAACCCGCAGGCGAACAGCTACACGAGCGTGCAGAACACCTATCTGCACTTCTGCCCGGTGTGTGCGACCTACAAGCCGCCCCGCGCGCACCACTGCAGTCGGTGCAACTTCTGCGTTCTCAAGTACGACCACCACTGCCCGTGGCTGGGCCAGTGCGTGGGCTTCTTCAACTACAAAAACTATCTTCTCGTGTTGCTGTACACGTGGCTGCTGACGACATGGGTGCTGACGCTTCTCTTTGTCGCCCTCTGCGTGTATGGGTTTGGCTCGGGAAAGGCGCTACTGCAACGAAGCGGTGCGTCGAGTGAGACAGTGGGCGCGCCATCCGCAGCCACGGGTACTTCAGCTGCTGGTGCTGCGACGACAAAACGCACCGGTTTAGGCGTAGGTGCAACCATCATGGAAGAGCTGAACGTCGGTCCACCTTTCTTTGGCGTTTTTGTTTGTATCGCCCAATGCCTCCTTTTCTTTGCCATGACGTCGTACCTGCTGAAACGGCACTTCACCTACGCACGGCACAACATCACGACTATCGACATGGTCATCTTCGAGAATGAGCGCCGTCACTTCCCGTACGACTCATCCGGTGAGTCTGACGGTGAAGGGGTGAAAGATGTGCACGGGGCCGCGCCGTTGTCGCTGCCTCATCGCGTGCGTTCGATCAAGTCCTTCATGAGGAAGAACATCTATGACCTCGGTGTGCGGCGCAACCTCTTGCAGGTCTTCGGCGATGCACAGCGCAGCAGCAACAGCGGCACGAACAGCAACGTCTCCACCACTGATAATGATGCGAGTGGTGGTGGGCATCGTGCCGGCGGTGCGGCGGCGCCGAGCCGCCTCTACACTGACTTAATGGAGGGCGATGAACCGCGGCACCGTTGCTTTGTCGTGCGCTGGTTTTTTCGCCTCCTGCCCTTTCGCGCCTACGCCGCGCAGCGGGTGTGGTCTCCGGTGAACATGACAAATCGATCAGCCAGCAGCGTGATTCACATGGCGGCGAACCGCCACTCAAGTTACGGGACATTGCAGGAGAATGGGAAGGTGTCTGAGGGGAAGGTGGGCGGCAGTCAGCTTTTAGTTGAACTGGGGATCGAAGAGGAGCAGCTGCTGGGTCTGCGCTTCCCCACAAAGACCTCCATGGGTATTGGACAGGTACCGGTGTAGTAGATGTGTCTTCATTACATTAAAAAGAATGAAAAGGAAACAGAAGTCAAATGTAGTTATCTCGACTTGTACGACACTGTCAGCCGTCTCTTCCTCTATGGTAAGAGCATCGTCAGACAGTGAGAAAAGAAATACACATGGAATAGGAAAGGGAAAACACACAGGTGAAAACATCAAATGACAGTATTGACATCAACTACACGAAAGCAAACATGAACACGCACTGAATTCCTTCTTCCCCGTTGTGTTTCGACTCCTCTTTCCACTGCGCTACTTCAACGACGTAGTAAGCACACGTACAAAGTTGCGTAGTGCACCGAAGACTTTGCTTTTTTTCGTATAATCTTCGGCCACTTTCCTCACTGATAGCATTTTATCCCGCTCTCCCGTTTGTGTAGAAGAGCGTCTCATGCAGCTGACTACTAGGTACCCTTTACTCACCGTTTTCGTCTGCTTTGCAGTGTTCAGTTTTTCTTTTCCTTTCCTCTGCTTTTGTGTGGGATGAACAGGGAACATGCCGAAAGGTTGAGTCTGTGGCGAGGTGGCGATGGCCGTGAGCTTTCACGGCGTACCCAACGACACGGTTTTCTCCGTTCACGTAACGATGCGTCTGTTATGCGTATGAAAGAAGTCGCGTGTCACTCCACCTAGAAAAATGACAAAAGAAACGGGAAGCAAAGCAAATTCATCCTTCGCTTTGCTTAACGTACAGGGGCGGTCGACGTTCTGCAACATGGGACACAGGTGCTTGTTTAAAAAACAGAACGCTTTACCGAAATCAAACTTTGCTTATTGCTGCCGTAAGGCAGCGTTCACCTTTGCGGCAGTTGCTCTCCCGCCGCTGCAACTGCTGGAAATTTTTTTTTTGGGGAGGGGGGGGGTGACGAGAAGCGCGGAAAACAAGTGTTGAGGAACCTGGATTCATCAGCACTTAAATGGTACCTTTATCTTCTTCGGGCGACGAACCAACCACTCACTGTCTCCTTTTTTCTAAAAGCTCTGCATTTTACCTTAACGGGTGTCTTCCGTAATGGTGACACACCCTAACACGCACGTAGGTAGTTGCACAGCTCCTACAATCCAACGCAAGCTTTCTAGATCGAGAAGATATATTTTTAATTGTTTTCGCCCAAGTTACGGGGTTGTCGTTTCCGTTGAGAAACGATGCGTCGCTCTGCTCTGAGGCGATTCGCCGCCGGGTCCCTCACCTTCAGCCGGCCGCTTCTCAGCGACGAGGACCGCTACAAGCAGTTCTCCGACATCCTCTCCAGGGCACGCGCGCCGACGCCGTCGCAGGGTGCCACGCCGGAGTTCTTCAATGGCCACTTCGAGCCCGGGAGCGGTTTGATCGACCCCTACGGTATTGCCCAAATGCAGAACACCCTACGTCAGAACATGACACCGGAGATGCGAGACAGTATGGCCTCAATGCTTCAGTCGGCGCTGCAGAGTGGAGACGGCATGCCGGGTGGCTCGATGGGCATGATGGCGTTCGGCGTAGGGGAGAACGAGAAGGGAAAGAAGGTGGCTCGGGCGGCGAAGCTGTCCTACGACCTCAAAACCGGCAAGGTGAACAAGGACTTCGTGGAGGAACAGCTGGAGCCAGACGACGTGAGTTTGCCGAGGGAAACGGTGGAGAATTACGACACGACCGGTGCGACTGAGGTAGAGTTTGTCGAAGACCAGGAGGTGGCGAAGGGCTCGGGTAGTAGTGGTGTAGCAGCAGCGGAGCCGATTGCGGAGTCGGAAATTGAGGTGGAGACGGTGGTGACCAAAGATCCGTGACCTCGCGCTTTGGCGTAGTTGTGGTTATTTGCTTTTTCTTCTGGTTGTTCTTTCTACACTCTCTTTTATTTTTCCTCGACAGCAGCTTTGTTTTTCTTCATGCGCGCCTTGATCGGAAAGCTGGGCAATTATGCAGGAATGAACCTAAGAAAAAGCGGTTTCTCATGTGTTTATCAGCATACACTCGAGCCTTAGTAGATGAAACATGCACTTTAGCTTCTATAGTGCGAGCGATAAGGGCAGCAAGTGCGTTTGCTAGCTGCAGCAATCGATATATCTGCTTCTATTGCCGTCCTCTCTGTCGAGTTTTACGATCTGCCAGATTTTTTAGATCCGCAACATTTTCCTCGCTTTCGCTTGTTGTACACACACACACACACACACACACACACACACATACACACGCACAACTTGTATGCTTGGGTGCCACGTTACCGCAAGTATTTATTTTTATCTTTGCTTCTTTCGTCCGCTGCTCCCAGCACTTCGTTGCAACACGTGCATCAGCCTACGGATGTGGGGCACGACATATGCACTATGCAATTTCTCCTCTGCTGTATATTATCCTCCCTTGATTTCACCGTTTTTGGGACTATCGGAGCCTTGCCCTCTTCCAGCTCACTCCTGTCATTTGACTTTCTTTGCTCGTCCTCTGGAACATCACCGTTGTTTAAATTCTGTACATAGCCTGTTTGTTTGCTTCTCTTTAGGTTTTGGAACTTGAAATCTTTTTCTTCGCTTGCCTTTCTTTCTCCCTCTTCATCTCTCTCCCATTCGTGACCGTCGTGTGCACTTTCAGCTTTCTCCTCGCTCTCGCGTTCCAAAGTGGAGCCGGCGTGCGCCTGTAAATGCACGACGCGTTCCCGTGTTCGTAATTGAAATTGAACGGCTGCTGAGAAAAACGCCGCCCTTTTTGAGTTTTTCTTTTTTTTTTTGTGCGTGTCGAGCGGCGTTGCAGCGTCGTTAGAAAGAAGAAAAACAGAAGGTCGTACCGTATACAGAGGAGAAAGGCAAGCGTAAGTACCTCGTCACCTTTTTCCTGTAGTGGGCTGTTTCCTCTTCACTTGAGAGTTCAGATCACTTCTGTTTTAGTTTCTGTTTTTTCCATTACCGTCGTCACCATGGCCCCATCCGTTCTGAGTTTTGTGCGGATAGTGTGCTGGTTCTGGGGACTTTTCCCGCTCTTTTACTACGTTGCTCTCACCGTAGTTTGCGGCATTCACCGCAAGTGGATCTCTTTTGGCTTTGCGTTGGCTACCGCCGCAGTCCTTGTTTCCTGGCTTGTGCTGAACGTCATCGCGATTGTCACCGCGTGGGTTTTAGACCACAACGGCGGTGTAGACATGACCAAGTCGACGAATGACCTCCACGTTGAAGACGTGACCAGCACCTTCGCCCCTCATACTACAAGGGCTTCTGCTGCCGTTGATGTTGCGGACTCAAGTGGTCAATACCCGAAGGTGGGTGTCTTGACCGCTGATTT
This sequence comes from Crithidia expoeki, assembly GCA_900240875.1. Taxonomy (NCBI): domain Eukaryota; phylum Euglenozoa; class Kinetoplastea; order Trypanosomatida; family Trypanosomatidae; genus Crithidia; species Crithidia expoeki. Next base: position 90,020 of record OESE01000170.1, read on the forward strand.
ACTTTTTGATGTTGGCGTGCAGGACCGGGGGCACATCGGGCACGACGATGACGCTCCACGCGCCTTCGAAGACAACGACAACGAGGTGGATCTCTCCAGCATCCAAGAGTCCATTACAACGAACACGCATACCAACTTCAACAATTCGTCCCTTTCTTCAGTGCGGCTGGAGACGGTCAGACATGTGAGTGGCAACCCTCTCGCAGCGAAGGGCAGGAACGTCGTCGGGAGAGGCGGCAGTAGCAACGACAGTGATGGTAGTAATGGGATGCGCGGCCGCTGTGGCCTCGTGCGCGCGCACCAACAACCCGGCGGTGCCACAGGCAATCATACGCTGAGCAGCGTCGAGGACACCTGCCTGTTGTTGCCGCCGGAGGCAGACCGGCACCTTACCGGCACTCTCGCTGCTGCCGTCCCCGGCGTCGCCCCGCCCACTTCAACGAGTCCGCATCACTCGAAGACAACGGCGGAGAAGCACGTTAACTCCGACAGCCACTCGGCCGTCTCCGACGCGAACGGCGCCTACGTTGGTAAGATGGAGAGGCAGCTAGATAAACAGTACAACGGGAAGGGCACCACGGTGCAAAACTTGGCCTTCGTGATGCCCATCGTCTCTATTTACGTTATCTTGGCTCTCACCCTGCTTCTGCTGGTCGCCTCCATCCTCTTCGAGTACGAGACGCACTGCCTTATGCTTGCTTTACCCGCACTCTCGGTGCCGTGCCTATGGCTCACCCTCGTTCCGCTCCGCAAGTTCTTTAACACGTACCCGAGCACAGCACATAACTTCCACGTGCGAGTCCTGCATTTTCTGACTCACTGGATCAGCCTGACGGTGATCGCGTTGGTCGGCCTCGCCGTCTACGTGGCTGCCCTCGCACTCGAGGCGGCGACGTGGATACCGTACCTGCCGAAAGGCGTGACGGCACCAAAGGCCATTCGCGTTGTTAGCTATCTTTCTCCCGTCCAGTCCTTCGTCATCGTCATCTTTGTGGTGAACAACACGCTGCACACTCGCGGCGAGTTGCAGCGACAGCAGCGGCTCAACCAACGACGGGCAATGTGTGGCGGCCGTGGCATCGGTGGCACAGCTGTCTCCTCACACGAGGCGGCAGCGCAGCAATTCCACTGCAGCGCGGAGTCGGAGTTAGGCCCTCTGGACGGCTTCTCCGGCAACCCGCACGATCACCACACAATACCGCCTAACGCTGCCCGCCCACCGGAGAACGGGCTCCCCCTGATCGCCCCTCGTGATTCGAGCTCCACGCGGCCAGACGTCGCCGATGACACTGCTTCTACCCTTTCCTCTATCGTGCGCTCCTCGGTGGGCGGCAGTATCTTCATCCCACCCAACAACCTCGCCTCAACATCAAAAATGTCGATCAGCAAGAACCACATCCGCGGCTCCCGTACCAGCAGCAATGGCAGCGTCGGCCTGCACGCGCTGCCGCGGCTGAAGACTGTGACGACACTCTATATCGCCTATCGAAACATCTACGACGAGGGTGGTGATAACTTGGACGTGTTGTTTGCCGGCGGCCCGCAGCAGGGCGGGATAGCGGCAAACCGCAATCTTCAGCAGACGATCTCGGCTAACTACGAGGCCCTAGTGGAGGCCATTGATGACGCGCGGGAAGGAGGCAGCGCAGACGCCAACGCCTACGTTCTCACCGCCTACGAAGATGCCTTGTGTCTCGTGTGGGGTCTCGTGCCGTTTAGCAGCGAGCCGGTGCATCTCGCCATCGAAAAGGCACATCAAATCATGGAGGCGTTCCGCAGCCGCCCGAAGCCGCCGTCGTCGACGAACGAGCAGCGGGAGCTGGTGGCCGCCGTGGTGGTGGCACCACACTCCCTCGTCGGCTTCATCGGTACCGGCAGTTTCCGCAGTGTTCACTTCTTCAATCCACGTCAGCATGAGGACGGGGCGCAGCTTCTGCGGCGCGGACTGGCCATGTACCGCTGCCTGCCCTCCGTGCAGAGCGCCCTCGACGGGTCGGAGAACACCTTCAGTGGCATCCTGATGAACGACCGGGCGCACAACAACACCGCCGGCAGCATCCTCGTGCGGCCGTGCGGCATCAAATTGCTGCCATCGTCGTCTTCGTCGCCGGTTGGCGCAGAGGCAGGGTCCGCCGGGGCGGTGCGCGGCGGAGTGCGGCGGCCACCGCTTGGCATGGCGGCTACAGCACCGCTGGAGCAGTACCCCATAATGTACGAATTCCTCGACCACATCCACGCGAAGGAAGAGGAGTGGCACCTCGTTGTTCAGCGGCAGGAGCGTCTCGGAGCCAAATTCGGCTTCCTCACTGAGGCGACGCAGCTGCTGCAGCAGGGCGACCCGAAAGGTGCGCGCGGGGTGCTGACGCGGGCCGTGGAAAACACCGATAGTGGCAACGACGCGGACAATGTAGCGTTAGCCCAGATGGTGCTGGAGGACCTCAACAGAATTGCCAGCCGGCCGTGTTGAGTGATGCGCGTCATTGTAATAAGCTGTCTCCTTTCGACCTACAGCAATATCATGATTTTATAGGTATACATGCTCTTTACGTCAGTGTCACCCGTCATTTTTCTTTTCTTGTTTTCTATTATGTCTCCTGAATTACTAAGCTGAGCACAGAGAGTTGGACCGACTCTCGCAGGTGTTTTATTAAAGTGATTTGTCCTTTTGCTTTCATTCCATCCTTTTGTGTCGGTTGAAGCAGCGTCCCTTCTCGACTTTCAAAGGTGTGCAGCCCACCATCTCCTTTTGGTCTTTGTAACTGTGTGTCGAAGTTTATTGGTTGCAACCTTTCTTCTTCCGTTGCTTTTGAGTAGGAAACTGGCTGTCGTTCTCTGCGGGTTTTTCCTTTTTCTGGTCTTCTTTGAGTCGCTACGTATTTTCTGGTCCTCCAATTATGTTCGCCCCCCTTTCTTGTTTTAACCTTCTCTGTAATCCATACAAGGTGCCATCTCTCTTTCGTTTCTTCGAGAGTGCTTCCTACCACACGCACCGAGGTTCTCAAAACGTCGATGTGCAGTGGTGAGAACGTGCCCTGGTGCAGAGGGCCGTAATCGGTACAGACATTAAAAGATGGAAGCAATGGATGTTCAACTTTACTGCTTGCGTTTCCCCTCGTTCTGCGTTTCCGTTTTTTTTTTTTAACGATCATCTCTCCTTTTTCTTTCGAGAGCGTGACACCACAGGAATGACGGATCGAAAGTGGTCGCGCTTCTTTTTTAGCGTAGCTGACGTTCCTATCGCTGAAGGATGCAGGGCTCCCCTCAAAGTTGCGGCGTTGCAACCACACTGTCTTCACTGTTCTGCGCAACGCGTGTGACAAATGAAGTGCCACTTGTCTTCAATGGTTTCTTTCCCCGCAATACCCCCTTTCTTGGGGCGTTTATGTAAGTGCTTTGGCTACGTGTTGCGGTTTTTCTCCTTCGTTGTTAACTGTAGAGTGGCCGAATACACTATTAGGATGCGCTTTCCTTGCTATTCATATCCGCTCTCTGTCTGTTGCATCTGACGCCGTTCAAGATGCTACTTTGGAGTTTTCCCTGATGGTATCGAGGCGAAGTGTGCGAAGCTCAACAGGCTCGAGTGCGTGTACTTTTAGTCGTCGATCTGACTTGAATGGTGCTCTAATCAACGAAGGGGTTTTCCTGTGTTGTTAGTCGGCATCGTGCGGCTTCGAGTAAGCGTTGCCACTTTGCAAGGAGGAATTAGGGCTGCGGCGTGACACCTTTTCTGCCATCCAATATAGTGTTCTGCTGTCAGGTTCGAATTGCCACCGCGCTGCGCTCACAAATGCAGCAAAAGTACAGAGTTTGCCGTGTTGCGGCGCTGTAAAAGCCCCCACCTACTCTCTGGAAAAGTGCTAACCTCTTTGGATTCTTGGGTGGTACTGGACGCTGTTCAGAGTACACTTTGCGGCGTGCCGCTTTGATTTAGTCCATTCCCTTTCTCCTTCTCTTCCTCCTTCCCTCTCATTCTTTTCCTTTGTTTCTCTTACAAGCTTTTCGGCATCGCGTAACTTGCGGAGTGTACCGCAGTCATCACCGTCGCATTTCTTCTCTTCCTCGCTTGTTATTTCTACTGCGCTGCGTCTTCAACTTCCTTGAATAGCGATTCCGTGCTTTTAACCACATCGTCATCCTCGTGGTCTCTTTCTCGCTTGGGTTTACATTGCAGGGGTTTGTATCCGAAACACTAAGGTTGGGCCTGCCAACTTGCGTTGCCTGGCCATTGGCCTTTGCGCCCCTTGACACCCTCTTTTTCCGAGCACACTCCGGCTCTTCTTCATTGGGAGCATTGCTTTCCTCTCCTCGAAGTGTGTGAACGAGCGGAAGCACGTTGTATGAAGATTGCCAACAACATCCGCGTACCTTCTGCAGGATTTTTCCTTTTCCTACCTCTAATTTGCACATGGGCGCCCCCCTATCGAGTATACTAATCAAATAGCGTTTATTTCTCTCTTTCAGCTTTGGCAGACACACCTGTAGACTCGATCTTTCTTTCCTTTTTTGTTATCGGAGGTCGTCTTGTGCTTCGGGAACATCTTACCGTTTGGTGCAAACAACCTCACGTAGGGTTCCAGTGAAAAGTCGATATTTGTCGTCGACACAGCTGCCTCCGTGCACACAACCGTGCTTTTTCTTTTGGCGGCTTTCACGCGTTTTCGTAAAAGCTTTAAAGAAGCGCTCGAAACCATGAGTGCAGCACCTCGAAGCGGCAACGCGCACAACCGCTCCGCGTCTCTCTCCATCTCCAACTGCGATATGCGACCGGCCGTCATCGCACACAAGCGGGGTTCTTCGCTGATGCATCGACCTCACGTGGCCACCAGTGGCAGCACTAATAGCATTCTCGCAAGTGGGGGAGGCGGTGTCCCTCCGCCCCCTGCCAACACCACCGCCCTGCGCGGCGTGTCTACTTTAAAAGGGAAAAAGGGCGGTGCGGCCAAGCCGTGTGCCGCGCCGGTGTCAGCTGAGGCAAAGCGCATTGCTGCCAAAGGCACGTCGTTGCGGACACGCATGCCGTACTTAAGACCCAACGCGTCCCAGCTCCCCGCAACACCGGCGGATTCGGAAGCCGTTTCCCAGCACCTGCAGCCGCACCCACCGCGCCGTTCGTTTTCCACCAGCGCCAGCGCAGGCGGATCGGCGCCGTGTCTGAAGGCGTCTTACACAGCCATTCCCGAGGGACTGCAGATGGTCAAGAAGGTCTGCGCCGCGTCGAAAGACATTGCAGAGAAGGAGAGCAGTGTAATGATGGTGGGAAGCGCCAATGTGCGGGAGAGGCGCATTAGCCGTTCGGGCAACGTGACGAGCGGCAAAGGTACTCAAGTAAGCGAGGAGGCGACGACGGTGATCCAAAACATTGAGGTAATTCAGGGGATGCTGTTCTCCTCACTGCAGACGACCACCGCGGTGGAGGCCCTTAGCCCGCTGTCGCCGCAGCGCGACGTCGGTACTACTGCTGGATCGCACTTTCAACGCAGCAAGTCGTGCAATTCACAGCTGGAGTCGCCCCTCATTTCCTCCGCCTCTGGACTCTTCCTTTCTCGCAAGGACCGCCGCAAGGCGTGGACGCTGCTGCTGCACAAGCACACCCACGTCTTCCCCATTTTAGTTAACGCGGCCCGTTCTTCGCTGGCGATGCGGGAGGCTAAGGTGGTGGCCACAATTTTGACATTTCTTTATAATGTACTCCGGCATATAACAGGTGAACGGCAGCGCAAGGCGGTGCTGCTGTGCGAGAAGCTCGGCCTCATTCGGGTCTGCACCGCCGTCCTTCAGGAGAACCGGAGGCGGCTGCGGTTTGAGGCAGCGACGAGTGCGAATCGTGGGTCGTGCCTGCGTGCTTGCGAAGCGGCAGGTCTCCTCTTTACGTTGGGCAACACCTTCAATTTAAAACTCTCCTCTGTCTTCCGCCTCTCGCAGAGCCTCGACTGCACCCTCGCCTGCGCCGTCGCCGTCTTTGCGGTGCTGGAGGTGGAGTTTGCAACGTTTCAGCGGACCGTGCAGCTCGACAAGTCGGGCGGGAGTTTGCGGGAGACGATGAAGGCGTACACCGAGGCTCACACTCGCAAGGAGACACTGAAGGCGCTGCGCAGCTTCCAGGCTTGCACGCAGTGCTCTGTCACTGCGTTTTCGCACTTTTGCTTCACGATGTTCGTCTTCACCACCAGTGCAGCTTCGGTAAAGGAGTTAGGTACACGCGCCGCGGAGGTGTGTTCCACCGCGATTGCTATGACGACGTACTTCTTCTCGCAGGTCACACCGGTGCTGCTGACAAACGTGGTGTACGAACGACCTGAAGACACGCTGCACCCCGCCGTGGGGCCGCTGGTGGCGATCGACCACGACCACTGGGCCCCGCTTTGGGTGGTGAAGTTGCTGCGTCACATCGAGCTGATGCTGGTGTGGTGCGTGGCGCTTCTGCACCGGCTGGGCAGCTGCGGTAAAATCCAGAAAGACATTGCCGCGGTGGCATTGCGGTGCCGCGTGCCACGTGGGTGCTCCATCTTTCTCGCCGCCCCGTCTGCGAATGCGGTGCATCTAGCCCCTCGCCGCGAGTGCATTCACGTGGTGCTGCTGCTCCTCACCACTCTCCTCGATGCGGAGCGTGCAGGGACACTGACGGACCTGAGCGACTTTGGCGGGCTCAAAACACTCGTCACGAGCATCTTAGCGCTGAACGAAGCATCACCCCAGCAGTGGCACCACTACTACATTCAGCTAGCTACCATGTACGGCTGCCTGCGCCTGCCAGCAATCACCGGGTGCCCGCCATGTTACGTGGACCAGCGTGTCCCGACATCGCTGCGCCGCTTGCTCTCCAACGGAGAGGACGCCACGGCGAACAATTTGGGAGCTTCGGGACCGAAAGAAGGGCGGGGAGGGAGCAGCATCACAAACACGCCTCTGCGCGGACCTTGCGCCGCCCACGCGGTCATCGGACAACCTTCGTCCTGTAATGCCGCGTTGACGGCATCTCTCACTACAACACCACTGACGAAAGACGCGGAGCCGCACGCACCACTGCAACAGCAACGGCAGCTGCAACAGCAATATGGCGCCGGAAACGCGTCTTCGCGCACGAACACCACCTCAACACAGTACCTTAGCCCGGTGGAGAAGTTCGCCAGCGTGCCGGAGGTCGGGCCGGGCCCGCTCTTCCCGCATCCTAGCGGAGGCATACTGGGGAACTTGAAGGACGGGTTGCTGCTGGTCGACACGCAGCCAAGTACGTTTTCACCCGAGTTGCACCGCGGCACCGTCGACCCGATCTCCGCGCTGAGCGAATTCAACGCAGAGGGGCAGCAGCTACCGTGGCCCTTTACTGACGCCGCCCCGCCCACCACTGCAAGTCACTGGCAGGGAAAGCCGTCGTGTATTAATAGTGTTGCCGAAGACGACCACCTCCAGGTCCCCCTGAAGGATGTGCCGCAAGAGGACCGGGTGCGTGTGCTGCGGCACCATATTGCCAGACTGGCGCGATTGGACGAAACAGCGTGCGACGCGACGACAAACCCGCACCTCTACAAGGTGGTCTTTGAGCGCCTGAGCAGCGCAGAGCCTAATGCTGCGGCGGCAGCAGCAACAGCAGCGGTGCAGCCGAGCCACGACGGCGTTTTGTTTTTCTCCGACTTTGAGAGCGGCAACCTGCAGCGGGCGGTGGAGGTGGCGGACAACGAGTTCGACTTGGTTCTTGCGTGGGACACCGCGACAAACTCTTATACGCAGTGGTTCAACTTCGGCTTGCGCAACTTCGTCCCCGGCAAAACTTACCACTTCAACATCCTCAATATGGAAAAGCTCGGCTCCACCTTCAACGAGGGGCAGAAGCCGCTCTTGCTGCACGTGCCTGACACCAATCGTAATAACAGTGTTGCCTCACGCATGGGTGATAGCGGCAGCAACACCAGCCTCAGCAAAGAGCCGCCAGAGAAGACATGTGCGCGGAACTGGCAGCGGGTCGGCCAGAACATTTTCTACTTCCGCAACACCTACGAACGCCCAGCACGGGATCACTTCTTTCCAAAAGATATGGACATCTGCGGAGGTGCCGGCTCGACGAATGGCTCAACAAGTCCTGTAGGTGCTGGAGGACTCGGTTCCACGAACACAACACCGACGACAAATGTGCCATCGCGGTACTCACCGGTGCGACCGACCGCCTGCAGCCCGGCGCCGCGCCTCTCACCCTCGCGCACACCACCGACGCCACCACCTGTCTTCCCAAAGAAACGCATCACTACTGCCACTGCCACCGCGGTGCTGGCCACGCCGCCCACGCAGTCTGCATACCACCACGCCGCTAGCGACAACCAGAGGAATAACAACTATAGTGGTGGCGCTGACGATGGCGAGGATAGCGGGAAGAAGCAGAAGAACTACTTCACCGTCACCTTCTCCGTCACGATGCCGTCCGAGGGCGGCGGCCGCGTGTATCTCGCAAACTGCTTCCCCTTCACGTACACGGAGCTGCGCCAGCACCTGTCGTGGCTGGCGGGCCCTCCCACAGCAGTCTCAGCTGCCGATTCACCCTCCCCAATCTCTTCCGCCACGTCACCGGTGCTGCTGACGGCACAGTCACTCTGCTTGACACCCGGTGGGCTGGAGGTACCGCTGTTGACGGTCACGGCGCTGCACCGCCGCGACTCGGGGGAGCTTTTTACATCCGACGAGATCCGCCGCCGCCCGCTCGCCCTTCTCGTTGCACGCGTCCACCCAGGCGAAACGAACGCGAGTTGGGTGATGCAGGGACTGCTGGACGCCCTTGTGCGGCCGACAGCGGCCACTGCGGCATGGTCGTCGCTCTTGTGTGAGAACTTCGTTTTTAAAATTGTACCAATGCTCAACGTGGACGGGGTGATGATGGGCAACCACCGCTGCTCTCTTGCCGGCATAGACATGAACCGCGACTACGTCGAGCCCAAAGCGGAACTGAATCCTACCCTGTACGCCTTGAAGCGGCTGCTTCGCTACTGGAAGAGCGAGGAGGGCCGGCAAACCGTCTTGTTCGCTGACTTCCACGGGCATTCCCGTGCGAAGAACTTTCTGGTGTATGGGTGCACCTCAGAGACAATGCGCGGTATTGCCCACTACCTGGGCGGGAAGGACGGCAAGCCGAAAGGGCGTGTAAGTGGTGGTGTCAACGGTGGCGGTGTTCCTCGGCGTCGGCGTGTTCGGGTGCGGCAGACGTCGACAGATGCCCCACTCGGCCCCGAGAAGTTGCTCGCCGCGCTGCTCAACCACGTTTTTCCCTCCTTCTCCCTTTCGCAGAGCTCCTACGCGGTGACGAAAGACAAGGTGAGTTCGGCGCGCGTGGTGCTCTACGACGAGTTCGGCGTGCGTATGAGTTACGGCTTCGAAGCTACCATGGTGGGGGGTCGTCTCAGCGTACCGGAGATGCTGCAACCGCTCACCGAGCCGCTCGGCACCACCAACGGGGCACTGTGGGAGGGGGAGGTACACTACAGCCCTGCTGTCTTCCGCGCCATGGGCGATGCCTTTGTCCGCGCCTTCGCCGCCCTGTCGGAGGAGTGGATCACTGTCACCACATCCGCGGCAGCAGTAGTAGCAGCAGCAGGCGCCCGTGAGAACGGTGACAAGCTCGACAAAGGTGCGCACGCTGCAACTGGACGGTACTGCTGCAGTGCAGAAGTGATACAGGCGCTGTGGTCCGCTACGGCAGCGGCAGGCAGCGGCCGCGATGCACCGCAAGGTTTTCCAGAGGAGATTGCGAAGGATGCGTCGTTGACGTCGGGGCCGCGCGCTGGGCCGTACGCCATCGCCACACGGGGGGAGCGCAGACACGGCACTAACAACACTGCTGCTGCTGGCGGTTCTCCGTCCTTCACTGGTCCTGGTGCGGGTGCAATAGCCTCAAGTGCTGCGTTGAAAGATCCAGCGGCTGTATCGACACAGCATCATCCTACGGTGTCTGCAGCAGGGCAGCTTGACGCACTGAACTACCTTTTCCTCACCGATGAGCGCGAAGCGACGCAGCCGGATAATGACGATGACGAACGCCTCACCGTTGATGGCAGTGACGTGTCAAGTGCAGTGGAGGGCAGTGACACAGAAGTAAACCACGTCGTTGGCGCTGTGGTGCGGAAAGGGGGCAGGGCGAGGCGTGGTGCGGGTGGCGGTGGCGGCTCTGAGGGCGGCGATGGCAGCCCCTCTTCCGCCCCCTCCGACTCTGGCAGCGATGACCATGAATGGTCGGGCTTTAATTCCTCGGCGAGCAGTGAGGGAGAGAACGACATTGATGTGGAGCGTAGCCGCGCCAGCAGTGTTGATGAGAGCATTCCCACGAACCTGTTCATGTGAAGCGATTTTAGTTTTGGAAAACTGAATTTTGGCCACCCTGGTGGTTTGGCAGAGGAGAAAACACTGCACACCTGGTGGCGATCAGATACAAGAGCGAAGGGGCATTGGAAAGCTGGCAAAACGCTCTCGTGGCTTGCGAGACGCTTTTTTTCGTTTTTCTTTCAGCTCTTGCCAGGCTGTTCGTCGTTGACAAGGGGAAATACAACGTCAACTTCGCAACAGCAAAAGTATAAATTGGTGTTTTGGTAACAACGATTGCTTTTGAACAGTGAGTTGCTCTTCGATCTAGGAGGCGCGTGCTGACGTGACATCGTTTTCTTTGGGTTTCCCCACGCTCTCCATCTTTCATTCAGCTTTTCTCTTTCATTTTGTCTGATCGAATCCCTGCTTACTTTATCTACTTCACAGTCTCGCATCTATTCCTTGCCTTTGAGTTTGCATGTCCGGCGTGGCAACGGTTTTGTTTTTCTTCACACAGCAGACGAAGCAGACGTACACCCTTTTCACACCATGCAGGAACCATCATTGGAGGGGCTGCAGGCCCCAACCATCACCTCCGCTGAAAATGGCGACACGACCGAATACACAGTACAGCAGAAGCTGGCTGTGACGGTCTGCATCGCTGCGATTGGTGCCTACGTCGGCTACTCCCTCATGGAGAGCTACAAGGAAGACCCACCCCAGGCCATCTGGTTTAATTCCTCCACGCCAAACTCAACAACCGCAGCGCACGTCGTCCCGCAAATTGCGTTTGTAAATCTCTGTGAGGAGGCACGCCTCTTTGCCCGTGAAGGCCTGCACGGCTGGCTGGACCTCCACGAGGAGGTGAAGTTGACTTTCCCCACTGTGATGTTCGTGGAAGAGGATGAAACGACAACGTTCGCCGAAATCAGTGGTGATGTGCGACGCGCGACACTCTTCGCACATAAGGAGCTGCGTGAGTCGCAGCGCGACGTACAAGCTGTAAAGTCATCATCTTTGTCACCGTCAACACCGCCATCACCGTCGTCTGTGCCGCCGCCGCTCTGCACGGTGGTGTACCGCAGCGTGGCGGAGGTGGAAGGGCAGCCGCTAGAAGACTGGGACGTGGAGGCGCCGGCACTGCGCCGCTGGCACGGCAAGTCCTTCACCCAGCGCCACTGCCTCGGCTTCACAGTTGACGGCCTGCACGTGATGCTGCTCATGCAGGACGTTGAAGGCATCCTCCTCACGAGCAAAAGCGGAGCTTCCACGGCAGCGCATTCGTCATTGTCGTCGTTCTCTAAATCGGTGACTTTGCATGACGGGGCGGCGCTGCTGCGGGAGTGTGGGGTGCCATCCACAAAAACTTTCGACCGCTGGTGGCCACCGGCTGTGGGGGGCGCAGCTGTGGCTGCCTCGACGTCCATGATGGCCTTTGAATCGTCATGCAAGAAAGAGGAGAAATTGGAGGCGATGAAGGCATTCGCGCAGACGGGGCGTCTCGCCACCCTCTGGCGCAGCGCCTTCCCCCTCTTCTCGTTGTTGGGTATGGTGCTGCGCTACAACCGGGCGGACTTCGCCGTCTATCCAAAGCTACTGTCAACAGCTGCGGAACCGACGACAATAACCGGTGTGTCCGGCGGGCTGTGGAATGCGTTGACGACGTGGCCACAACGCCTCTCTCTCCCTTTTATGAGTCGCCTCCGCCATAGCAGCCACGAGGGCCAGCGAGTACACCGTGCGCGGCGCACTTCCCTCTCCGCCCCTTTTCTCATTCTGGCGCGGGCGGCGGAGGGCAGCGCGCCCCCCTCGCCCGGTGTATTGGAGGAGCTGCAGACGTACACGGCGAGGTGGGTGCGCCACTTTGCTGGACTCGCCCCAAAGCACGAGGCGTCGTTGATAGGGGTGCAGCGCGAAAAAGATGGGGTGTGGGGGCTGCGCGTGGATTTGACGCGTGTTTCTTGCACGGTGGTCGATGGAGCGTGGCTCATGGCGCACCTTGTTGGACTGTGCACCGCCGTCGGCGTGTCGTTGTCGAACGTGCGTCTGGTGGCAGTGCCAGAGGGGCCGTTGAAAGGGTCGGACTCGTTGCTGTACCCGACCGACGAGTCGGAGCACGTGCAATACTGCTGGAAACCTTCACGGTCTTATCCGTCGAAGAGCAGCGCGGTGAATGCTGGCGCTAAACCGTCAGGCACCTCTCCAGCCACTAGTCGGCATCCTGGTTGGATTTCGGTGGAGGTGCGTGGAGAGAAGAAGATGGGGTTTGTGGTGGCCCAGCACGACTTTGCAAGCCTGTGACGTGCAATACATTTGACAACATAAGCACATATCTGGTGTGTATGTGTGTGCGCGCAATGACATAACTATGAACCACTACGGTGAAGCGTGGTGGAAGGACGTGTGCGCATGCGTTCGTAGTGGCACTGTCGTTAGGTTTCTTTTGATTTGTGCCCTGTTTTTGTTTTATCGTTGGCTGCGGGGTGCTCAAATCGGGCCCTTTCGTCCACCTTAGTGCCGACAATAACTTCGTGTCCACTTCAAGTTTCAAAGTAAAGAAACGGAAATGAGAGGGTGGAGAGCCAACTACACCGTTTTCTTCTCTAATTATGTGGTGCAGTTTACCTTGCTGAGCCGAAGGCAAAACAAGGTGGTGGACTGCATCACAAGTGCAAACGGCGATATAAGGTGGTTCTGACCACTGAGTCATCGTTGGAAAAAGGCCGTTCAACGTTCTTAGTGTGGTGCACCAAGTGCTTCCGTCGCATGGTGGTTTTTGCTCTGTTGCCCTCACTTCGATGTCACTCCACTTGCCGAATGACGTTTTCAACTCCCTTTTCGTCAGCTTTTTCCCCCCTGCTAATGGTGACTGCTACAGCTATAGAAAAGAGGCTCGGTCTTGGAAACAACAGCAAAAGAACGTGCTCACAAGGCAAAACAGCAGCGTCGGGCGCGAATACAACCCCACAGAGAGGCAACACCACAATACAGAAAAAGAAGAAACAACGAAAACCCCGATCTCGATGGCACTTCTAGACAGGCAGGAGCCGTGGAAGAGGGACGACGTTCTTGTGAGTGCGTTTTCCGTGGAGTGGGTGGCAAAGAATGTGTTTTTGGTAGCGATACCCTCTTATCGACGCAAGGTGAGCTGCGAGCTGACCGCGGTGGACGTACCCCGCGGAACGGCGCCGGCAATCACAGAACAAATGAAGGCTGTCCTCGCGCGTGTGAACCGTGCAATGCGATTGTACCTACGTCAGGATTTTTACAGCAACTTTCCGCTGGAAGGCTATGGTGATGTTATCTTTTCTGCCGAAACCAAGCAGGACACTACGTGCCAGCTGCACTGGTGTTCCCTTCAAGAGGCGTTGCTGCAGGCTGGCGTTGCCTGCGTGGTACGGCCCAGCGTGGTTCGTCAAGGCGCAGTGCTTGCAGTAGAAGACGATGAAATTAGCAGGCTAAGTGGAGGAGAGGGAGAAAACGAGGCAGGGCGCGGCACCTCATGGCTGCAAGCCCTTCAACAGCGGGAGCACAGTTCTCTGTGCTGCGTGTCGTGTCGTTGCGTGGTGGAGGACGTTATGCGCGGCGACGTCTACCGCGTGGCGTGGCTCCCATCTACCATTTCTCCGGATACTACGGATAATCATAAAAGCAACAATGACCTCGTAACCGATCTCCCGCCCCTCCTCATACTGGACTCCACCGTCTGTCATTCCGTCTCCACGAAGCAGGGCTTTGCAGCCATGCGGTGGGCCCAGTTGCACTTGCTGCACCGCGAACTATCGGTTCAGGTACACGCGGTCTATCCGTCCGACAAGGATGTCGCGTTCAACACGCAGCTGGAGACTTTCGAGTACCTCGCAAACGTCCGCGGATCGGCAAGTATTTTGTTGAATGACGATGATGGCTCTGCTGAGGACATCGGCGTCACGCTGGTCACACGGGGCCTGGCGTGGGTGCGACGCGTCGCTGATGCGGGCGTTCCACGTGCCAGCAACTTGTTCGACGTTTTCCGCGCCATTGAACGCGAAGCTGCAGCTGCGTTGCCAGCCGTTTTCTCCAGCAGCACCACTGGCAAAAGCAAAAGAGCTGACGTTGCACCGAACACCAATCCGGTGGTGTGCGCACGGCTGGGCAAATTGTGGGGGCTACCTGCCTCAACTGCTGCAGACCTGCTGCGCTTCCACGACGCATGGTGGCAGCGCGCCTGCTGTGCGGCGCTGCTAGAGCTTTGCGGACCACAGCTGCAAGACCAGGCAGGGAGCACAACTGCGGCTGCAGCAACTGGGGCTACCGCGGAGGTGTGGAAGCGTTACATGTGGTGCGGAGACCTCCACCAAGACCCGAACGATGAGCCGCGCGTGTACACCCACCGCCCGCTGCGCACGCTGTTCCCACTGGCCGGCCTGGCGGAGTGGTGCGTGCGGTTGCAAGGGTACGTGGACGGCGCCGTCGTTCTTAAAACGGATGACAACCGCCAATTTCTTCAGGTTGAAATGTTAGCCTTGATGCCGGTGACGGAGTGGCAGGAACTGCGGCGTTACTGCGGCTACGTGGGCATCAGCGCGGTGCGCTTCTCACCGACCCCAAGCGATGCAATGCTGAGTAACAAGGTTAAGGTGGCAATCACCGCCGCCAGTTTCGGCTCGGACGTGGAACTGCGCATGCGAGTGTGCTGCGCTTCCTATCAGGCCAGCAACTTCACACTGGCGCAGCACACACCGTCTGGTGCGTGGTCGATTAAAGCGGGTGGCCATTGCGTGGAGGAGCTGTCGGTTGACAAATCGACGACCGAAGAGCGCGTCTTCGTGCTGGACGTGGTGGTGGAGGGGAGGGATGAGACCGCCGTGATGTGGACGGCGCGCGGTACCGGGCGGGCAGTGTATCTCTTGTCCCCCGTTGTGGACTCTGACGCAGTGGAAGGAACCGACAAGGACGGGGACGACAGGGATGTCGCTGCTGCCGCCGCGGGTCCAGAGGCGGTGAAGCGCATCGAAAATAGGGCCGTATTGCAGCCTACGGAGTACTACCAGACAAGCATGAGCTTCTTCTTTGAGCTCGACGCAAGTGTTGTTGAAGCTCCAAGCGGTGCTGACGGCTCTACGAAAGAATCGTTACTCTTGGAACTGAAGCGCACCTTCGCCGACCTTATGTACGAAGACGTTATTGCCCTGCCTGTGGGAGTAGTCGAAGTCTGCGGTGTGCGCGGGCTCATCGGCGACCTCCTCTTTCCCAGCGAACCCGCCCCACGAGTTCGGACAAATGCGGTTAAGAGAGGGTCTTCAGTGTTGCGTGATCGAGCACCGTTGTTGTTTGAACGCAGTCTGCTCTCTTCCATCGGCCGACACTGGTGGCCTTCGGCCCCTTATTCTCCTGTTCCGTTTGCAAGTCCTCATCTCAGCACTCTCGCAACTCCCTGGCCGATGTCCACCACCGTCTGTGACGCTGTGCAACGCGGCTTCAATGCTTGCCTGGAAAAGGTGGAATGGGAGGAATGGGCGGCACGGCAGAGTTTTTTCAAGGAGGTGGAGTGGCATTACCAGATACTAGATCAAGAAGCTCTCAACGCCTTTATCACTTACCACCCACTGACGCCTTGGAGGGCGGGGGAGATTGTCCCGCCGGAGCAGTCGGCCCCGCGATGCTGCCTGCACTTTACCGCAGGCAACGCGCCGCTGTGGCGAGACAGCGATGAATCAACGTCGGAAAAAGACCAGCGCCGCCGGCTGCTGCTGCCACCGTCTATCCTGCCCCCCACCGCCCCCCTCTCTCTCTTCGCCGTCCGACCACGGGAGCTTTTCTCTGTCGCTTCCTCAAACAAGATGAAGACGACGCAGCGGGACGACGCTGACCCGCCCAAGACACTGCGGGAGGTGTCGTATGATCAACAGGACTGGGCCATCATGCGACTGCGTTTTCCCTTCCTGCCGAACATCCTGCACTGCAACTGGGAGCGGCTGCCGCTTTCGTTGCGCAATACGGAGCGGGCGTTGTGCGAAAGAATCGTGCGGGATGACAGCTTTGTCCGTGAGCCCGGCATGCTCTACTCTACCGACCACGTTTTCTCCCTTTTTCTCTCCTATCTGGCGCTGCTACAGTCCATGCAGGCAAGTGGCGAGGATGGCGAAGGCGCGGCCGACTCCTCGTCATCGGCGCTGGCCGCAGTGTACCAGGCGCTGCGGTGTGGTACCCCCTCCATCTGGAATGACTGCATGGCCGCCATGCACTTCTCCGCGACCCTCTTTGTGCTGCCGCCTTTCCGCGCTGCTGCAGAGAAGTCCAGGAAGCACAGTCGACCGCTCTTTCTCGGCAGCCGCGACAACGTCGTGACTGACGCTTTCGAGGTGCCGCGGCGCGACAACGCGTCACCGGAGATCGTGACACTCCCGCTGCTGCGCGACTTGACATCGCATTGCGTCGCCGCGATGGCTGTTGAATCCCTCGTAACAGAGGAGGGCGAGGAAGCAGAGGAGATAGTGCAAGACGGACACCCGTCATCGAGGTTTACAACCACGAGAGCCACGGTGGTGAACCTCGATGAAGGCCGGCGCCCCGATCAACAACGGACTATTTCGACTCAAGGACTGCCGTGGCGACTGGCACAGGCGACCACGCCGGTTCTCTACCATCCGCTGCCGTGCCTCGCCGTGCTAGCGTCGCCGCTGGTGGAGCGCGACGAGTACTCGGCCGATGCACTCGGCCGGCTGCAGCTGGACCACGACATTTTTGCCGGTGTGAAGACGGAGCCCCAAGACGCCGCGATGGTGCGACGTAAAGTGGTTTTGCAGTACGTCTGCTTTAGTAAATACGACGAAAAAAGTCCGTACAAGACGATCTCGTACGGGCGGGTGTCCTCGGTGGACATGTTCAAGGTACTCCTCAACAACCGCGCACGCGGCCAAGAGGTGCAGGCCTACATGTCGTTGCTGCTGCGCCAAAGTGGCTGCACGTCAACCTCCGCGTCGGACGGTGGTGCCGGTACCACATTCCCTGACGGGCTGCTGGTGCTGCACGGTGTGCCGGCGGAACCGCTCTACTTGCACTACCGCTCCCGTGCGGACCTCCGCTTCACTCTCAGTACCATTTGTCCCCCACTGCGGCAATTGCTACTGGAAGCCGAGAAGGCAAGCACCGAGTCCCCTGCCAAAGCGGCAGCGCTGGTGGAGAAAGGCGAGATAGCGTTACTCACGCTCTACGCCGAGGCCGCTGCGGCGTCCGTGCGCAAGATTTATGAGCGGGTGCGCATGGAGCAAAAGTCCGGCGATGTGGTGCAGCAGATTTTACTCGGTTTCACGCTGCAGCCGTGGGACGATGCGACGCCGCCGTACGTCGCCATTCAGATTTTTCCCGTCTACCCGACAGACGCCGAGCTGACGGAGCGGGTGTTGGACCAGGAGCGCATTTGGTTCGACACCACAGCATATCAGAATAACCCCCATAAGGCCTTCTCTTTGTTGGGCACCCGGTTTGGACGCCTACCGATGGCGGAGCTTCGCATTCATTACGACACTGCAGACAAACAATTTATCTCCACTTGGAACGAGATGTTTGAACGCTCTGTCCATCCTGGTGCACCGTCTGCGTTAGTTGAACCGTGTGTTTTTGAGTCTTAGCGCCGCGTGTTTGTGTGTCTGTGTGTGTGGGGGTGTGTGTGATGCGTGCCAATACCTCTGACCACTACTGTTGTTTTTTTCCTCTCCGTTTCGCCTTTTTTGGCAAATCAGTCTTCACTCCATTTCATTTTACCAACCTCATCTGTTTCTTTCCATTTGGAGTGAGGAGGGAAACACCCAGCGCTTGCTTTTCGATCGTGCCAGTTTCCGTTCTCTTAAAAAAAGCCAGAGGAACTCATAGTCGGAGTACGTAAATTGATAGCTTTAAAGGCAACCATCTAATTTCTTTCAGTACAATGCGTGCCGCGCACTGATGAACGCCAAAGACTGCAAAAGAAAAATTGCGGTGCTGTTCCAAGAGAAAAGGTGGGCAGTAGATTTCACCAGTTTCTTCCTTCGCATTGTTTCTCACCTTTACTGCCTCTCTTCTTCTCTTTCCTGTCTCGCCTTTGACGTCGCGCTGCTTTGCGTTGCACGGCTCCCCTCCTTTTCCAGATTTCAACTTCCTTCATTTCTGACGTTACGGCCATCGTCCCAATCTTGGCGCTTGTACTCGCTACCGTAGGTTACGCCTTCCTTTCATATTGCCAAGTAAATGAGCATCTTGGACAGTGCTCGTCGATTGACGCAGGGGGACGAGTCGGACGCTGCCCTGGCGAGCGCGATGGAGGTGGAGGATGACACAGAGTGGGTGACGGACGTGTATAGCCAGCTGATCGGTACACCAACGCGCATCATCAGCACACGGTGGCAGCGCCTCAACATGTATCGACTTTTCATTATTGTTTTATCTGCTCTCTTGATAGGTCTCGGTGTTGCGCTGGTGGTGCCGCGATCCAGCTGTGTGTCGTCTTTCATTCCTTCCATGGGCACGGACTGCGCGTCCGTCACGTCCGTATCGTACGTTATAGCTGGTCTTCTCTTCCTCACCGGTGTTTTAGGTTGCCTGACAAGCTGCAAGTATCCGCGTCTCCCGCTGTCGTGTTGCATGGCGGTGTTGTTCTTCTGCTACGCTGTGCTGTGCGGCGCCTTTGCCGGGTTTGTTGTGTACTCCCGTCTGCATCAGCTGGAGAATTTAGAGTTGGCGTGGCGGCAGTTAGTGACGTTGAAGTCGTTTGTCGTGTGCGATGTGCAGTTAATTCTGGGATGCTCGGGCTTTGCGGAGGGCCAATGCTGCAGAGGAGCCCCACTCATCGAAGACGGCGAGCTATTTGCAGTTAAGCTCGCTGAGGAGGTGCAGCCATGCTTCTTTGAAGCCGCCAACGGCTCCACCTATGACGTGCACGACCGCAACGAGATTACCTGGCCAAACAGCATGTGCCTGCCCAGCTGCGGTGAGCCCAGCAAGAAAACGGCTCTGACATGCGAGGCACCGCTGAAGTCGACGGTGAACCACTACTTTTTTCACTTTGTGTTTATGCTCTCTGGGCTGGCTCTTCTGTTTGTTGCGTTAGGGTGCGTCGTTATAGCGGGTTTGTTGTGGAAGCCGCGCATCGACAATAGAATGGTGCATCGTTTCTGATATGCCGCCGGCTGCGTCGCTGTTATCCTTGGCGTTTGGTTTGCTCACGTTGATCTCTTTACACCACCGGTACCTTCCATAATCATGTATTGATTAAATAGTAAAAATAACCGAAGTGTGTCTGCGCTACTCTCTGCTGCGCTTCTCTTTTGCGCTTGTCGTTTCATTTGACTTCGCTCACTAACTATGCTCTTGCAACATAACACGTGTTCGCGTGTCTACCTCAAACATGAAGGAAAACTAAAACTGGGATCGATAGTGGCTGTGCCTGTGACTCCACGCGTCTCTTACAGCTCTTCGCGTTTTGATTTTGGACTCGACGAGAAAGAAAAGTTTTTTTTTTTTTAGTACCGCCGTGCTTTTCAAAGGTGGAAACAAACACAGATTCAGATTTTTTTTTTTTGATGGTGCGTGTCGTTCTCCGAGTAGTGTTCAGCACAGACCTCATGACGATCTATCCCCCTCTATCCAAGATCTCGCTCTCCGCTCTGCTCGCAGTTGTTATCCTTTTGTCACACGTGAAGGACTTCACACTAATAACTCACTTACTTTCTGCACCCACAGCGCCACTGGCGGGATTCACGTGGCGTCTAACAAGTTTTGTCTGCTTTTCCTCAATATAGCAAGACTAGAAGTTTTTTCTATTTTCGCTTTCGCTCTGGTGGTCGTCCTGATTGTGTCGAGAGGGGCTTCGGAGAAGAGTTCGTTGCTAATCAAAAGAGAGGTGGAGTTTGTCGTTAGTAACAGCAAACCCGTGTTGGGAAGCACAGTAAGGTGGGAGTGGAAGTACTCCCTGGTTTATTGTCCTCTCCTAAGCTCGCTCCGTTCACCTTAATGCGGTTCATAGCAGAGACAAACACATACAATCATCGTTGACTTTCGTTTCTCGTTTTTCTCGTAGGTCGCCACCGTGGCTTTACGTTCGGCTAAGCTGTGTCCCGTTTGTTCCTCAGCTTCGCTTCGCTGCGTGTGTTCTTTTTACGGTAAGTTGTTCTTCGCGCCCAACGTATTGCACGGTGCAATAGTGATGCCGCAAGGTGAGCGCACTGTCCTGTACTCGTACGGCGAGCAGTGGAAGACCGGCAGTTCCACGCTCAAAGGCGGTACCGACAACAAAGCGTACATAGAGATAAACGTCGACCCCGGCCACGCGACACTTAAGTCCAAGACTCCCTCGCCAAAGTCGGGCCGCGGCGTGACTGAGGAAGTCTTGGTGAACGGCAACCCGGAGTTGCTGCTCGCTGCGTCTGTTACGACGCCGCCACGGCTACCGACATTCCTCATTTCCTTCTTGTCGTGGGTGGCGCAGGCCTTTCAGTACGCGTTGTCGGAAGGCGGCATGGCCCTTACGACCGCGTTCGTTCTCTTCCTCATCTCCCTCGCTGGATCCATCACACTGTACCTCGTCGCACCCGCACGCACGACCGCCGTCGTTGGTCAATTGGGCGCGAAGCTCGCCAGTATCGACGGAGAGACTCCAGGTACGTTGCTTGCTGACGTGATGCCTGAGGTGCTTACGCTGCTACAGTCCGGGTTGCAGGTGATGCTCATACCGGGGCTGTTGGTCGGCTTTAGTGGAGTTTTCATTTTAGGCAATGTCGACCGTCGTCGTCCCGGCTGCTGGACCACTACCTACGGCTGCGCTGCTGTCCTCCTTGGCCTCGCGCTGCTCTATTTGCTTCTCCGCGTCGTTTTTGGTGGCAACCTGCGTGGGCTGAGGGAGAACATGAACAAGTCTCTATACGAGGTGTGGAGTATGGTGGAGGAAGGGGCGGCACCATGCCAGTGGGAAAGTATCTTTCCCTGCTCTGGCTTTCACTGGTGCTGTGTCACCAACACGACCGAGTTGAGCGGCGACAACGCGTGGGATTCAATCTGCTTCGCGACGCTGCCAAACCACACGGCGTTGCTGAAAGACGGCCGCGACATCACATCGTTGGTAAATGCGCAGTGCGGCGTGTTGAAGATGGTTAATCTGAACTCCGCAGATGTGGCCCCGTTCACGACGGCGTGCGCTCTCACAGCTGCCGAGTTTTCCACGGCCTCTACGCGGAGCAGCAGTCCCGCGGCACGACTCGCAACGTGCGAGAACTACGTGGTCGGTCATCTCACGTCCACGGTAGGGTTTGCCCTATACCTTGCGCTGGGCATGTCCGTGTGCAGCTTAGTGAGCGGCGTCGTCACCATCGTTCAAAATCTGCAGCGCACACGCACCTCTGACTTTATTCTCGTAAACAACCCTGCTGGTGCGGTGAGTGAGAGCTCCATGACAATTAGGGGAAAGCACTAGTGCAACCCAAAACATGTTGTGAAATCTTTCTTAGCAGTTTTGATTTGATTTTTGATAAACACTTCACGTTAAATTCACTGTGGTTGCTGAGCAATAAGGTACGCGTAACTGAGAGGGGGAGTCAGTGTAGTAACTACGTCATTGAGTGTTTTTCATTTCCACCTCACTTTCTTCTTACCTGTCTCTTCTCTTAACTTACCTTCTTTCTTGTGGGTAGATTGTTGTTGCTTCTAATTTTACCTGGTCTTTCTTTTCGGCTGCTCTCTCTCCCTCTCTCTGTTGGTCCTTCTATTAATGAAGTTACGCCTCCGTCATTCTGAGCGATTTTCAGGTGCTCCTCTGTTGCCTGCTCTTCCAGTAGCTTTTCATGTCGGTAAAAGCGGTGTTTCCCGCTTGTTGCCACTTTTTCGTTCCCTGGTGTATTCTTTCCATCAGAGCCGCCTCTAGTCTCTCTGACTTTTTTTGCTCCAGTCGGTGTGTCAAGTCTCGTTGTTTTTCCCTTTTATCCCTTCTCTTTCGTTAGAAGACATCAGTCCTATAGGGGAGGCGTCAGCCCCTCGCGGTTCTCAACTTTCTGTTTGCTTCTTCAATGACCCGGTTGCTGCAGGGTTTATTAAATCCACCATCAACTCTTTCTTGGAAAAGGAAGGACTCTCGGTGTGGAGAAGGATCGACTGCGCACTGGATGCCGCATCCCTTCAGTCTCAACGGCAAACAACGAGGGGAGGAGGACACTCTTAAGCAGCAGCAAAGGGGGAGAAACTGAAAGCGTTTTGCTCTTGAAATCGTCGGGGACAGACGAACAGCCAAAACACTTCATGCCAGCTTTTTACGACGGTTTTGGTACGTTACAGTGAACCAGCCCGGCTTCACCGTATATATGTGTCAGAGAGAGAAACCAAGTAGCAAAATCAAGTTTAGAACGGCCGAGTCGTGCGTCGGACTAGAAAACTGTAGATGCTCTGAGAGACGTGATTAATGCTTGGGTAAACCAATAAAACAACAATCACTCAACAACTTTATTTTTCGTTGCCTCCCCTGATATTTTTTTTTTTTTGCTGAAGGCAATCTGGTATCCTCAAGGCAGCGTTACACAACTTGGGAAGAAGCCCCGTGATTTTATCACCAACTTGGTTGTATACCTCAGTTGCTACATCTTCCTTAACGCATGCTGAACGCCAACACCGGTATATGTAGCGCTGAATCGCATGTTCTGCGTGTTTACCTGCAAATCCACCACAAGAGGCGTCGCGACGGTTTTGTGGAAGGTGCGCCGAGTAGCCAATATGTGCGGGTGCAGTGGGATACGGCTGAGATGGGGGCACCGCCCGCCCCGCTGCAACGCGCGCTGGCCACCCGCACTAAATTTCTCTTTCGCCGTCTGCCAAACCCCAGCAAAAATGCAGTAACAGTGCCTCCGACCCCTTCTGCGCAGCTTGGTCTGGGCGTCGCGCCAGTAGACAAAAGCGAAGAGGGCAGCGTAGGAGGCTGTGCGCATTCGACTCAGCCGTCACGCACGCACGTGGAGCGTGTTACGCAAACGGGTGGGTGTGTTCTCATCCAGTGTGGGGAATTGTCCCTTCCTGACACAAGTGCTGATGCTGCTGTTGAGGCTGACACGACGACGGTGCTGTACGTGCTGGACCCCCGCGCGAGTGAGGCGGAGGCGCTGGAGGACGCCTTTGGCGAGTTCGCTATCACCGACGACGACACCGGTGTCTTTGCAGACGGCGGCTCCATCAAGCGACAACGCGACACCCACGGTGACATCGCGGATGTGTTTTTGGCCCCTGTAAGACGGTTAGAGGCGGAACAGGACCACGCCGCGGCTCCATGGGTAACATCCGGTGCGGACGCTGCCGACGCTGCTTCCCGCTGGGGTCCGGTGGAAGAGGATGCGACCGGCACCATGTGGGCGATGCTGCGTGCCTACGACGTGCTGCTGTGCGTCGAGAGCGCAGGTGAGGCGACGGCGGACCTTTACTGCTACCCTGACCACCGCAAAGACGACGAGTATGACAGCAACGCGGAGGATTTTTCCGGCAACGACTACCCCGACGACGCGGACAACGGCGACGGCGACAGGGATGAGGTGAGTTCTCACAGCAGTAACAACAGCAGCTGCGGCGAATACAAAGATGTGTCGAGCTCGTCGACGGGGCGTCACGGCCGACGTGGAAGGGGCTACGAGGCGTACGGGATGTTCTGTGAGGAGGGCTACAGTGAGCGGAGTCTCAGCAGCGGGTGGGGAAGCGATGACAACTGAGTGCCTGTGCGTATGTGAGAGGGCGCTTTTATGGAGAGACGAACGAATTGTAGCCGCTATTGTCTGTAAGGAAATAAGTCATGCAAGTGTTCTCTACGACCACACTGCGTTTTTCTGTTGCATGTAGATACAGTGATTTCGAAGCTCACGCTACCACACTCATGAATGACAGGACGTTGTTGCTTTTGTCAAAGGTGTTTTCTCTTCTAAGTCAACGTTCAGCTCCACGCCAGTAGACGGTTGGGCGGGGTGACTTCGCTGCGTTGAACGTTTTGCAGCTCACGGCTCTATCTGACGTTTTTCTTCCCGATGCTTTGGAGTCCTGTGCATTTCCTAAAACGTGTCTTTCACGCACTCACTCTCAAGTGAATACGTTGGCAAACAGAGAAGCCGACAGCAACACACACACATACACACATACACGCAAACACGCGTTATGGCGGTCACCTCCGCGCCGGTGTTTGAGCTGCCGCAGCGCGGCCTCTTTGACGTGGTCGCCGCAAATGATGTGATGACCCTCCTGACGCTCGTGCGGGGCGACAACCCTTTTGACGTCAGCCCCGGCATGGAGCAGATCCGGCTGAAGAAGCGCAACACCTGTCAGTTATACGCGGAGAACGCGGGCGTGGTGGCGAATACCGAGGTGAAAATCGATGTCGCACAGATCCCACGCACGCGGGACGTCAAGGGCAACGGCGCGGCGCACGTCGCGGCAAGCTTCGGACTGACCGAAATGCTTGAGATTCTGGTGAATGAGTGCGGGTGCGCCGTGGACGAGTACAACGAGGCGGGCCTCACCCCTCTCCACGTGGCCGCCCTCCATGGGCACGTTGACTGCGTCCGCCTGTTGTGTAACCTCGGTGCCGCGCCGCTCAGCACCACGCGCAGCGCAGCGCTGAGTAGCTCGACCGACGAACCGTTCTTCCGCGGCCGCACAACTCTTTTTCTCGCCCACCATGCGCAGCAGCTGTCGGTGCTGACCTTTCTCGTTCCTTTTTATCTGGAACTTGTCAAGTCTGCATGCGATGGTCAGTCTGCAGCGCAGGCATGGGAGAAGGCAGCAGTGCAGCAAAGCACACAGGTACTCGCACTGCTGCTGGACGCCGTCGAGTGCGCCGGTGGTATCACTGGGCCGCTGCCGGTGTTGTTCCCTTTCGACGTGGAGGCGGGTCTGCGCGACGCACTCCCTGCCGTCTTGGCTGCCACCCTCTCCGCTGAGCACCGTATCACGCGCGATCAGCTGTTCCTATTTGAGCGACTTGTCCGCCTCGGCTACGTGAGCGCCAACACCACTTTTGCCGACGGCAGCACAGTGCTTAGTCGCGTACTTAACACATCGCAGGTGAAGGCGTGGCGCGTCCTCGTGGAGGAAGGCGGTTTGCGGCCGGAGAAGTGCGATGGCGAGGCAGTGCGCAGCTGCGGTTACAGTGGCAACGGCGAGGGTGAACTGCGGCTGCTTATTGCCGAGGTAAAGGCACACACCCAGTACAACAAGGCAAAGCGAATATACGAGAAGAGAGGCGACAACAAAGCGCGAAGAGAAGCGGTGCTGAACAGCCGAGAGGCGTGGAAGGCGCTCGAGTCCCAGATGCGGCAGAAAGGCATCTCTCCTGCCAGGCCGCAGCGAGCCTGATCAAGGCGTATTGGCGTGCGTTCACTAAGTAAAGGACTTTCACCTGTCACGTCGTTGGAGTTAAGCAACCGCCGCCAGCTTTTATGACACAACAACGAAATGAGGTGGCCTCTCAGAGTAGTCGAGCCGTTGCCATTTGTTTTCCCTTGTGTGAATTCAAAGATGAGCCTATGTAAGCTATCGCTGTTAGCTATGTAAAACAAAAAGCGAGGTTCTCTTTCCAACCATTTTCATCTACTCCTTATACACACGCGCTCGCATAAAGGGAAAATAGCTAATGCCAACCCGGCTCGTTTCGCAGTTGGCGGGGAGCTTTCGCACAACGTCAATTATAGTAACGGCTTTGATGCTCCGCAACTTGCTTCACGCCAAGGTTTTGCAACTGAACAGAAACGACGTCGCTTCCTCCACGAGAAATTAAATTACACGGCTTTGTCCTTCCAGCTTCAAATCGGCCATGTGAAGAAGTGAGCTTTGCTTCTCAAGAGGACGTTTTTCCGCCCGGTGTACACACCACCAGTTGACCTGATGAAGAATGAATACAGTCTTCTCCACGCTGATCTTCTAAATCAACCTTTTCCGCCGAAATACCTCCTTTTTTCATAACGCGCCCACTGCTGCTATTCCTGAAATAAGCCGCTCGCCAATAGTTGAAAGGGAACTTAGCTGTAGTCGGTGCGCTTGGTAGCAGTAACGACAGACGAGAAACAAACGAAACCTTTCCCGAGAATCACTCTCACCCATTTCTCCTTGCATTTGGCGTAGTTGAAATCCACAACACTACTCTTCTTCTAGCAGACATGGACGAGGGCTTTGATGCCCACGTGACGACGGTCACACACGAGGCGATCCCCGCCTACGAGGGCAACGAAGCTACCCTCCTCAGCGACGATGACGCACTTCGCTACGACAGCGTCACGGAAGTGACCAAACTGCTTCGGTCTTCGTATTTGAGTGCGATGTTGCGTCGCCTCAGCGACTATGAGCAGACGGCGGCCGGCGGCAAAAACGCGATCCCGTCGGACGATCCGGAGTACCAGTACGTGTCCGACTGCAGTTCTCTGGTGCTGCGCATCGAGGTCGAGAAGAGCCGCGTGCACGTCTATCTGCGTGCTCAGTACAGTGCGCGATTCCCTGAGCTGGCGATGTTCTTCTCCGACAGCGTCCTCTACGCCAAAGTGGTGAAAATCATTCAGAACAACATGGACCTCAGCGCTGTGGTGGGGCAGCTTGATGAGTTGATTCCCTCGCAGCTGCTTGTGGTGATCGTGGCGTGCGCATCGACTACGGCGGGCCGCGACTTGTCACCGGAGGAGCTCAGCCGCATTCTTGAAGCCTGTGAAGAGCTGGAGAACCTGGAGATGGCGAAGCAGACCTTCCTAGAGTACATTCAGTGTTCCATGCCACTCATTTGCCCGAACCTCTGCGCTTTCTTCGGGACTGGCATCACATCACAGCTCTTCGCCATATCCGGCAGCGTTACCAAGTTGTCCACGATGGACTCAACGGACATCGCAAAACTGGGCAGCCGCCGCTCCAACGACAGCGGCATCGCAATTAAAACGACCGGTTTCCTCAGCAACTGCGACCTCGTGGCAAACCTGCCACCACAGCTGCGGCCGAAGGCATTGCGCCTCGTGTCCAGTGAGGCGCTCAACTTGGCTCGCATCGACGCTAACCGCCGCGCTCCGACGAATCACGAGGGCGTGCGTACGCGACGACTTGTGTGCAACCGCATGCGAGCGTGGTTAGACCCCCCGGTGCTCCGCGGCGCTGGGCACAACATGTACGAGCGGCGCGGGCGAAAGCGTCGGCGCACAAATTAGTATTTTAAATGGGGATGGTGAGAGACACCCATTGTTTTCACTTGATTTGCCTATTTGCAGCTGTGCATTGGTATGTAAACTAATGAGAGAACAACGCTGTTGCTCTATGTCAACATTCCAAGGCGTTTTCGAAAAGTGAGCGGGGCATGGAGCTCATTTGCAGTGCTGATCACTGTTCTCAATGTGCTCTACAAGTGCGACTTTCTTTAGATTGTGGTTCATCGTGAAAGCTCCGCGCGCCTTCCATGTACGCCGTTTAACACCATTAACACCTTTCTGGTTATAGCATCCTTTAATATACTCTCACCTGACTGCTTTCTGGTCACTGTTGGCCATTCATTTCACGGTGTGTGTGTGTGCCGCGTAGGATCCTTTGCTGCCTTTGCGAGCGACATCTGTTGTAGGAGCCTTGCTTCACTCGCTGCTACTCGCACCACGGCTACCGTCTCGTTCTTCGCGGGAAGAAGGCAAGTCTGTTGAATTGTTTCCAGCTGCAAGTGCTCTATCTTATTTGCTACGTATTCTCTCTACAGTGCGCCTGACAACATCAGATCATAAAGGGAAACCGTATCCTGATTATCTAAAGAAATTAGTTCGGCTTCCTCTTCTTCTTTAGTTACTCCTAGATGGCGTCGTGCGACGACCTCGGGGCGGAGCTGTGGGCCTTGGTGTACCACCTTTTTACCAAGTACAAGGACAACTGTGCTCACGCGGTACGCGAGTTGGGCCTGCGCACGCACCACGAAGTTGAAAGCAGTAAAGACACACTGTTTCCGTGCACTCCGGCAGACATCAAAAATAGTATTTGGTACACTGACATGTGTAACACCTACGCGAGCCTGAAGGCGAATTTGTGGGAGAAGCATGCAGTAGACGTCGCGGAGGCTAAAGAGCTTGTTTTGAGTCTTTACCCTGATGGCTGTAACGTCAGCGAATACGCCGACGCTGTGCGGACGAGTGCGGCGATGCTGCCGTGCACGGTACCGTCCGACGCGATCAATCACTTCATCAGCAAAAAGGGCGATGACTTTCACGCGCAGGACGTTCACGTCATCACTCGCGAGATGCTGGTTCGTGATATCATCGAACAGCTCATGTTTAGCGTGCTGATCCCGCGGCGATGGTGGTGTGCGCAGTTTTCCTCTATCGTCCGCGCAAGGCGTGTTGGAGTGAAGGGCATCCCGCCCACGCTTGTGATCGAGTACGAGCGGCCGGCCGGCATCCCGCACGTGCGCCGCATCCACCTCGGTACCCATCTGCGCGAGAATACGCCGACGGCGCAGCTGGCACGACGGTTGGCAACAACACACGAGTCGCTGCTGACGGAAGAGCAGTTTCAGTCGCTGCTTATTCGATGCCAGCGGCTAATGCGGCAATCCTCGGCAGGTCAAATTTCCCTCGAAGCCAAGAGCTCTCCATCGCCTGCGACGACGCCGGCTGCAGCAGTCGCGGCGGCACCACCGGAGTCGTCCTCCACGTCATCTCTCACCGCAACATCCTCCGGAGGCTCTGTAAGTAAGGGCTCAAAGCCGCAAAAGGCGGACTTGGGTCTCCTGTACCGCGACCCCGATGCGGCACTTCAAAACGTAGACCTGAACGACGCGGACGACGTGACGCTACGCGAGTTTAAAGAGGTGATGAACGAAAAATTCAACGAGCACGTCATCAAGCCTGGCGACCCCGGCTACGTGTACGACAAGCGACTGCAGGTGAAGCAGCCTGTGGCGAAGAGTGAGTGGGATGACGATTCGGACTGAGGTGCCTATCGACGAAGGAACCGTAGAGCTCCTTACGACAACGTGGTTAGACCTCTTTAATAAGAACAACGATGAACGTGTAAGGGGTTCAAGAGATAAGAAGCTACAGTGCAGACACAGAAGTGTGCGAAAACAAGAGAAACGAATAGCGTACGTTGATTCTGCACCTGACAGCTCTCCCAAATAGAAATTACGACCGTGGTGGTACCCGATCGTGTACGAGTAGCATGCTGCTCCCCTTGATAGGTAACTATGCACATGTAATTGCAGAAGTAGCTACTTGAGTCAAACGGCAAAATAGCACCACAACCAAACGTGTACAGGTACATACCGCTTTTATCAGAAATCTTTACGTTTCCCGCCCCTTTTTGTCTTTCAGTGTATTTACACGAAGACCTGTAGTGGTTCTTCGTTTTGTGATGAGCGCGCCATCACGGAAGGCGCAGGTGTGCTTCGACGCGCATAGGAGGCACAAGCAACACGACGGTGCGTCGCCGAATTGCATGGTGCAGGGCAGTGGCACAGCGTGTGCGCAAAACAGTGTACATGACGCTCGATATGGCAGGTGCCTTGTCTGGCGCCCTGTCGAAGGGCCGCCGCTGCCGCGTCGTCACACCGCGTGCGCCCCCCCTCCTTCCCTATCTTACCATCGTGTGCTGAAACAACAGAGAGGCGTGCTTACGCCCGTAGCGAATAATGAGCAAGTACATCAGGTGCCCAGTAATTTAGAACACAACCTACGAGATGAGGAGGACAACGGTCCGGTTAGACCGGCAGGTTCGACCCCTGCTGCCCATTCCGCAGTGGCACAACGTCCTGAGTCCGACGCCGAAACTCCTGCACGGGGGCAGCTGCTACCCCGCGGCAAAGGCGGCATTGACGACGTGCTGAAGAACGCACGCGAGGCTCAAAACCTATTTTACAGACTGCAAGAGCGAAGGCTTAAGGCAGAGTACCGCAGCATGCAGCGAGAACTGAAAGCCGAGTTGGACCTGCAGCGACAGTATAAGCGCATGCTCGAACTCGCTGCTTATCAGGAGGAGCTCGTCAACTTGTATGGGCCCAGTGTGCGCGATATCATTGAGGACGTCTTCTTTGACGACGGCCATGATCCTGTGCTGGCGCTGTTAAAGGAGAAGCGTGAAGCTCCACTAACATATCGCAGCTCCGCCTTTATTCATCCATCGTCGCTGCCCGGAGACTCCAATTCACCACGGCAGCTATGGCAGCGCAACGACAGTGCGGCTGCGCTATCGCCGCGCACTGTTGCGGAGTCCCACCGCGATCGGGCAGGCAAAGGGCGCGAATTACTCCACCGCGCACTCGAAGAAAGGCGTTCTGGTCGACGCACGAACTACTAGATGAAGGCAGGGTTTGTTCAGCGGAGCATGACATGTTTAACGTTCGCATATTTCTGCTTCCATTAGTCTACCGAATTAGATTTGATTTACCTGGTTTCCGTAGATACTCCTCTTCCTGTCTCTCACCAACCAAAACTAACGAACGCTTTTGCAGTTTGTATATTCGGTTTCCGTGTCGCCTTTCGGAAGCGTTTGTTACTTTAAAGCGAAAACCTGCAGTGTAGGCTTCTGTAAAGGACGGTTGTGCATAGCGTTACCCGAAGAGATAGCAAGAGGATTGCTTCACTAGTTGTTCTCAACAGTTTTTTTTTTTTTTTCAAAATTTGCACTCCGCGTCATCTTACTGATTCAGCAATTCCTTCCTCTGTGCAAGCAACGTGTATGTTTGTGTGTTTGCGTGCGTGTGTGTTCGGTACGAGTTTTCCCCTCAATTCCCCGCCTTTCGTTTTCTGTTTTAGTGCACATACTGCTGACAGACGCCGTAGCGAAAAGACTATCGTTGGTTTTGATTGCCAGAGCTTATCCTCCCTTCCCTTTGTTTTCAAGTAGGGAAATGGCGGAAGTACAGTACAAGACAGCTGTAAACACACGTGCAAGTCTGGCATCGCGCCTACCGAAGAAGAGGGAGGAGGTTACGCACACAAACGCGTCTCTGCACCAGAAAGCAGAGACAACGTACGACACGACGTACACGGCAGCCCCTGCTGAGCGCGACTCACTCAGCTTGCCAGAGAACGCCGGACGCTCTTCTCCGGTGGAATCAGATGCCACGGCGGGACTGGTCGCAAACGCGGGCGACGGATCGCAGGGTGTGGATCAGCGCCGCGGTTACAAGGTGCTCTACTGCCCGTCGTCGGAGTGGGAGTCAGCGTCGCACGCCGCATCGCGCAACGTGCAGCCGGAGCAGCAGCTTGGCTTCTACAGCACCGTACGCAAGATTGAGCAGATGGACGAAGACAAACGCGGTGGTCTCGTCGGCAGTATGCAGCGCTCGCTGGACATCCGCACGAAGCGCGCCGAGGATGCTTCGTTGCTGCCGGCTGCACCGTTGTACCCAAACACGCAGCCACGGACGATGCCGCCGATTGTAGCAGAGGAGCGCCACGGGGCGAAGCGCAACTACCTGGACCTCGTCGAATGCACGCATCTTAAGCCGCAGACGGAGGAGCAGGTCGGCTTTTCTGATGCTCCACTGAAGCGCCTACCGAGTGGGACGCTCTCGCAGGACTTGAAGGTGCAGAGTAAAGTCATCACGGAGATGGGTACGTCGCGCGAGTTTTTCCGCGGCACGCCGAAGTACTTGAATGACACCACGGTGGGCTACGCCGGACACGTGCCGATGGCAGAATGCAATGTCATTGCTATTCACCACGGCGACGACGCTCAGCGCCTCTTGGCAAAGTCGCATATGACGTTGGCCGAACACGGCGGCGGCGTAGCGCTTCAGCCATCTGCGGGACGCGTTTCTGAACGGCACCGCAAAGGCAATAACGCGCAGGCGGCGAAGGCGCTGCCGCCGAAGTCAACCGAGGCTATCAATCGGACCGCAGAGGGTCGTATGCTGCAGACGTCACTCTACGGTACGCTCGAGCGCGAGCGGCAGATGAACACCCGGAGCGACGTGCGGAGTCAAAATTATTATTAGATCTCTCTGCTTCGTGGCTCTTGCTTAGATTCTTTGCTGTCACAGTGCTGTCAGCTAAAGTTCTTTGCTGCGCCGTTGATGTAGTTTGATGGTGATCGCAAACTGCGCCTTTGTGTTCTCGTGGTGCGTTTACCTCTGTCGTTGTATATAACATGTATTGTAGCGAACAGCTTCATATCAGGTTCACCTTCATTTGTATAGGTTTTTCCCCTTGATCCGTAATCTTTGTCTCTCTTCTCGAGGATGTACAACGAGCAGCTGACAATTCGATTCCTCTGCGATAGGCCGAATTTCTGCCCTCGGCACGCATTGACTTCTCTTTCCTTCTGATCAGTTTGTCTCAACGCCGCCCGTGCTTTTCACCGAAAAGAAGGTACGCTTATGTGCAACTCTACTGCCGCGGTGGGTTTTCTTTGTACTCTCTCTGGTTGCCGCATCGGATGGCCACCTCATCGCCTACCTGCCCTCCTTTCCTCATGTGTCACCTGCGTGCACTTCACATGCAGTTGGTTGGTGTTGCTATATTGTAGGACGGTGTTCGACGTAGGATACCTCAGCCTTTCAGTTCTTCACCTCACACTCTATTTATCTTCGCACGTGGAAGCTTGTCGGCAGCAGCGGCCTTGAACACCCACGCGTTTTTTCCCACCATTTATTTTTCGTACTTCGTGTCGTATCGTTCTCCTGATCTTCGGTTCTGTTTCTACCAGCGCACGCAACCCCCTCTTCGTGCTGAGCCCCCACAGTTTCAGGCACCGCAGATCCACAACGCCGAAATTGTTCACTTCAGACCCGCCTTCGATGCGGGTATGGCCGAGCAGCTGGAGGAGCTGGCAGCGATAAAGGATTGCAAAGAGGAGCCCACGTTCTCGAACACGATGCAGGCGCTGGAACTCTCCGGCCGCTGTTTCACTCGCGTAGCGACGATCGTTTTCAACCTCTTCTCCGCAAACACGTCGGCAGAGATGCGGGAGCCGGAGCAGGAGTACGCGCAGAAATGTGCAGCACACCGGGACGCCATCTTCCTCGATAGCATCGTCTATGAACGGGAGCGTGCTGTGGCCGCCAAGCAGGGCCAACTGGCAGAGTCAGGGGACCACCGTTTAGTGGATGTGCTGGAGTAGAAATTGAACGTCGCCGGTGCAGCCCTCTCCGAAGGAAAGGAGAAGCCCCTACGTGAGTTCGGCAGCCGCCTCGCGACACTGGAGGCGGTCTTCGGCCGCAAGCTGCTAGGCACGAACTTGGCCGGCACCCTCATCGTGGACCGCGAGGCCGAGCTGGAGGGCGTCGGCGCGGAACAATTCACTGCGGCGAAGCGCTTCGCCGAGTCGCTCGGCCACCCCGTCAAGTTCGCCTTGAAGCTGCTCAACACGACGCAGCAGACGCTCTCTGCCTCCCTGAAAAACCTCGAGACGCGCCGCCGCCTGTACAAGTCCGGCGTGAAACGCACCAGCCACAAGGACGACAATGACACCCGCTAGACCATTGAAGAAATAGTGCACCTGGGGCTGCGCGAGGCGCATCTGTTCGGTAAGGCGCGCTTCGCAGATTGGAGGCTGCCGAACCAAATGGCGGAGCGCGAGACGGCGGAGAAGCTATTGTTGGACCTTATGCCACCTGCGATGGAAGCCTTGGTGCGCGACGCGCAGGAGGTTGACGCACTCAAGACACAGGCCGAAGATTTCACTGTAGAGCTGTGGGACTAATCTTACCACTCCGAGTAGGTACGCCGGCAGAAGTACTGTCTGGGTGAGTCGCAGCTGATGCCGTACTTTGTGCTGCAGATGGTTCTCGAGAAAAGCGTCTTCCTTGTAGCGGGCCGGCTCTACAGATTCACGATGGCGCAGCGGACCGACTTGCCCGTCGACGACCCCGACACTCTCTGCTACGAGGTCCTCGACGCCGGCCAGACTTCCTTGGCGCCTTTCTACATCGACCCGTACGAGAGGCCAAACAAGGAGGGCGGGATGTGGATGACTTGCTACGTGCTACAGTCCAACCTGCTGCAGCAGCGATCAGTCGTATTCAATGGGTTGAACGTGCCGAAGCCAAACCCGGCAAACTAACGCTCCTCTCGCAGCGCAACGTCATCACCCTTTTTCATGAATTCGGCCGCGGTCTGCACGGCATGCTGAGTAATGCGAAGTTTGCCTCGCTGGCCTGCACGAACGTGCCGCGCGACGACGTGAAGCTCCCGTCGCAAGTGAGCAAGAAATGGGCGCGCTGCGACGACGTACTCAAGCACTACGCCTTCCACTGCAAAACGAAGAAGCCACTACGGCAGACGCTGATTGACACGGTACACGCCACCGAGGAGTTTGGTGGCGGTTTCCAGACGCAGTAGAACATTAGTGCTTCCGCGCTAGATGTGTATCTCCACACCATCACGGACGAGAAGAACTTCCGCCCGATTCCTGAAATGGAGAGGGCAACGATGGAGTACTTTCAGATGGGGATGCCCGTCGTACCACCGCGCTGCTTCTCGGCGTACTTTACGCACATCTTCCAGTGGAGTTACTCCGCCGGCTTCTACGCCCACGTGTGGGCGAAGTTGCTGCACTGTCACACCTTCTAATGTTTCCTCGAGCACGGCGGTCTCACTCGCGCGAACGGCGAGCACTTCCGCAAGTGCATCTTGTCGGTGGACAACACGATCGACTTGAACCAGACGTACTTCAACCTAGCTGATCGTAAGCCTGTTGTGGGCTCTCTGTTGCGCAGCCGCGGCTTCAAGCAAAAGGTAAGCTAGTATATGCGAACTCGTTGACCTTGTTGTTCTGTCCGACAAGTGTATGCCTTCTGCGCTACTGGACTTCTCACCCCTGCTGCTGTGCGTCAAGAAACGAAGAAAGGAAAAACGGCTAATTTGCTGGTGAGGGAATTCCCTGCACGTTCTTTTGTATTTCTATCGAGTGTGCTCAAGCTGTAGTACTCTTCCTTTCCGTCGCTGTATATATACTGGCGTTGTGCGTACACTATCCGTGTACTATGCAAGTGTTGTTGCTGTTGTGCTTATCGTACCTGTGTGCCGTTGTTGCCATCACTACTGCTACTCGTGGAGAAAGAGCCACCGCAGCGTTGGTCCTCTTTGCGGATAAAAAAAAAGAAACGCAAACCTCGCGTAGATAAATACGGCGCCCGTGTACGGCCGCATCTCTACGCGCTTCTTACGAGCTTCGTTCTTATTTCTTTTCCGGAGAATTGACCGTCGTTTCGGAGGGATGCGCAGACCTCGCGGTTTTGCTGTCACGGAAAATGAAAAGGCCCATGAAGCTCCAGATGGAGCTTCATGTCCACGAGACGCAGAGAAGGCACAACAACTCGTCTTGAGTTTTTATAACAGAAGCGTGTGTGTGCTCAACCGCAGCGCTCTCAGCTTGTGTGTGCGTGCGTGTTTGTGACGTGTTCGTCGACAGTTCTACCGGCACTGTTTCTTCCATGCGAGCTTGCTTCTTACACCGCGACGCTGCAGTTGTGCTGGCAATTTTTCTCTGCGACTGAAGCTCAAATGTTATAGCTTGCCCTCAAATAGTAGCTCACTCCGTTGTTGTAACCTGCTGCCACGTACTTTAGAGGCTAATTAAGCGGCTGTTAATTTGACTCAATACTGTTTCTTTTTTCACCATATGCTCCTCTTAGCATCGAAGTTCTTCGTGGCATGGTGGATCACGCTGATGAGCGCCATCGGTGTGTGGCTGCCCATCTTCTACGTCCACCGCCATCGCGAGGAGCCGTTGGTCGGCGCCATTGCCTTTACACGTGGCAAAAAAACCTCCGCCATCGCGTCGTCTGCCACTACGAAGTGGTATCTCTCGTTGGCCAACTGCGCGTCGGCCGGCATGTTGCTCACCATGGCTCTCATGCATTTCTTCCCGGAGTCGCTTGAGGTGACCGCATCTGGCTCACCCCATGCATCGATTCGGCTCTGCTTCTGGATGCTCGTCGGTATTCTTATTCCGGCGTTGCTCGGGCGGTCGCTGAAGGGTGGCGGCGGCCACAGCCACGGCGTGGCCAGCGAAAGTGACGGCTCTCACTTGCACGGTGAGGCGGGTGGCGGCGGTGGTGGATCAATGCTCACGTCCACGCTATTAATTGTGCTCATGTGCTTTCACGGGATGACGGAGGGGCTGTTGCTGGGTTTCGAAGACAAGATCAGTGACCTGCTGAGCGCTACCCTGCCGCTGTCGATCCACAAGTTCTGCGACGGCCTTGTCATTGGCGTGACAATGGCGAAAGAGGTTTCCACCCAGCCCGGCGAGGAGACGCCAGGCGCGCCTACTGCAGACTCGGACGCCACCCGCTCACCAACGCGGTTCTGGCAACGGCTCTACCAAGGCCCGGTTGGTGTATGGCTACTGTTCACTCCAGTGACCATGATCTGTGTCGTGCTCTTCGCGGCAACGGTGATAACATACAGTGATTCTGTGATTAACAATACCAGCAACATCAGTTTTTCCACGTCGCGCCCTGTGGTGCAAATGCCGCCCTCCACCGCTACCGGCGGTGGCACGGTAGGCGCCGTGTCGACGTTGGCGGCGGTGCAGGCGATGGGCAGCGGCTCCTTTGTTTACATCGGCCTCGAGATCCTAAGTGGCGAAGGCTTGAAGGGGGCCTCAGCCAACGCTGCTCTGCTGGCCGGCGTTGCACTGACGGCTGGTCTGTTCCTTGTTAGCAGCGACGGCCATTGAGTTGATCCGTCATTTTTCTACTGTTCTGTGCTCGTTGATGAGTTTACTGGATCTGCCTGGTATCTCCTGTTTACTGTCTGCCTTTTCACCTGCTAATGCGACAATTTGCTGACTTCACAACTTGTTGGTCGTCTTTGATTTTTTAATGTGAACCCGCTCCTGACATCGGTTTCGTGGATGCATCGAGTTTCGTTTCTGAAAAGTGAAATTTAATCTGCGGCAGCCTTGGCACATAGGAAAAACCAAAACCAAAATCTCAAGGATACTACAACGGTAGGGCGAGTTTTCTCTTCTCCATGAGGCTATTCTCAACAACAGCAGCAACGATAGACTGCTGGGTTTTGTTTTTAATTGAATGCGCGAGCTGAAACGAGTGCGTTTTTTTTTTTTCTTCTATGGTCTTCTGCCCTCCATGCCATCGAGTGTCCTGGTTCTTCTGCCCTCTACCACCCGTGCGTTTTTCTCTTACTACCACAACACGCATTCATCGTTAAAGGGCCATTTCTTTAAGTTAAAGCGAGGGGTGTGTGTCCAAAAGGAACCGAAGATGCATCGGTCCTTACTGTACGCCTCATTTCCATTTCTAAATGCAGCGGCGCGTACGCTGAATAGCTCTTCCGAGATCACAGGTGATTACTACAGTGATAATACTTTCACACACACTTCACTAAATTGGTGTGCCTCTCAGCACAGCTGCTGCAGCACAGCGCTTCAGCAGCTGCCAAAAGACACGTTACTTCCTTCAACGTGTAGCCGAAGTGCAGAACTACTTGGGAAGCGTAACTGTGCGTGTCGTCGCTCGGCTTTTCGCTTTTTGTGGCAAGACGGAATGCGTCGTTGTTGGCGACGACAGCCAAAGCCGCTCTGTGCCCTTCACGCTCGATGCACCGCCTCGAATGTGGGCCATGGTGACACTGACGCCACTGCGTGTCGGCAGAAGTGGTACCAGCGGCAGTTGCGTGCGCAAACGCTCAACCCAGTCGATTTAATTCCTCTGGCGCAGCGCTTACCGAATCGCCAAGTGACCTGCTTTTCCGCCTATCCGGTAGAACAGAAAACAGGTGCCATGCGCAGCGCAGCGGGGAGTGCTGACGCGATGGCGGATGCCTTTCTCAGCTGTTGTGCTTCTCCTCTCTGTGACGCAAACGTGTTACAGTCAGTTTTTATGCAGTTGAGCGCTGAGCACCAGTGCAACATACTATCGAGGGGCCCGTTCCACAGTATGCACCAGCGTTTACCCCTCTTTCATCGGTGCATCGAGGAGGCTTTGCGAAACAAAAGCTTCTCTCCGGAACACTGGATTCGCGTGCTCTCCAGCGTGCAAGTTGCCGATGCTGCCCACCCGCTGCCCGTTGATGTCATTATGAAGCACATTTTCCAACGCGGAGCCAAAGCCTTTGCGTCTGAAGATGATACACGCCTCTTCATAGCCAAGGCACTGAGACTGATGGAATGTCAAAAGATGCCTTTTGCGTCCATTGTGGAATGCTTAAAGTCTTCTGGCTTGTCGTACGAAGCCTGCGCCTACGCATCGTCGTCCTCAGCCTTTGTTGTTCCCCCTGCCTTCGCAACTGTCGTCGAGGCCGCAGAGGGGCACGGCTACGGTCCTCTTATCCACTCTATGTGCGCGTTACCGAAACCTCCTCTGAAGTGGTTCAGTGCTGTACGAGGTGAACTGCCGCCTGCCCTTCAGCGCTACTCGGCACTCGTTCTCCTTCAAGCAGCTGTCCGCAAATGCGGTGGCGTCGTAAGTGCAGAAGACAACGTTTGGCGACAGTTCACAGCTGAGCTGCTGAGTCCGTTGGAGGCAGCGAGCGCGCTCCACTTTCTTCTGCGTGAAGGTACCACGCTGACGGCGCAGTTGTTAATAAGTCACTGTCATACGGCCCAGCAGGTAATAACACTAATGCGTTACACGCACAACGTGCAGAACGACCTCGCTTTCCAGGCGGTGACGGCACTTCTCGCAATGCGCACCGTTGAGTGTGTCGTGGTACACCTCCGCTTGGAGAGCCGTGAGCGACGCACGACGGTGGTGCTATCCTTCGACGCTCAGCTGGGTGGCTGCGAGGTGTCAACACGACGGTGCGCTAGGCTGGCGCAGCAGTCGGTTGCGAAGCCCCTGAAAGAGGGCTTCTTTACGCCGAAGCTGCCACTTGGCATGCTGGACCGCAGCCTCATTCACCAGTACCTTCGCGACACACTGCCACACAGCGTCCTCGTACGCGGCGAGCGCTCGCTGTCGCAGATGATGGCTGCCGTTCCGGCCACCGCCGTGGAGCACGTCGCGGCTTCCCTACCCATGATGCACGGCGACGCACTGTCGTGGTGGGTGTCGCTCTACCTGAAAGGTGGAAATCTGGAAGGTGCCTTTGCCGTTTTGGCTGTCATAGCCGTGCGGGGTTGCCTGCCACACATGGAGGTGTTGGTCGAGCTGCTCGAGTGTACGCAGAACGACACGGAGAAGTTTGTGCGGAGTGTGACATTGATTCAGCAGGACTTCACTGAGGTGGCTGATACGGTTCTCCGCGCGTTTGTGGAACGTGCGGCAACGTTGATGATACGTGAGGCGGGACTGGCCAGCGCCACGGTGCAGGCGGTGCACACCCTCAAGTCGCTCGCTGTCATGGGCCTACCGCAGCTGCCGGCGCGCTGTCTCAGCGACTTGGCGACCCACAACGCACGGGACACTCTTCATGCCATGCTCGCCCTCGCACAGAAGCTCCGCGGCGGCGGAAGGCACGCAGTAGAAGTCGCCCCGCTCGACGTCACAGCCATCGCCGGACTCGCCGCGGCCGGCCGGCAGCTTCGCTATCGTGTGTGCATTTCCGCGGTTGCCTTGTCTGCGGAGGGCGGCGCATATGCCGGTTGGTGGGGCACCGCTTCCCGCCCGCTGCAGTCTCTCACGCGCTTCGAGTACGCAACGCAGGATCTTTCGCTGTGGCCTTGGGTCGAAAAAGAGGCTGTTGACGCTTTCACCTCTCTTTCATGGCATGAGGTACACAAGGCAGTCCGCATTGTTGCTTTGGGCAGCCGGAATGCAAAGGTCTCGATTGACTTCTGGACTGCGGCGAAAGAGAGGTTGGAGTGGGAAAAGAACGAGGGGCGGCTGAGTAGGAGAATGCAGCAAGCACGGGAGGATAGCGAGGCATGTACAGCGGCCTGCGTGTATGCAGTGTGCATCGCACAGGGGCAAAAACAGCTTGCGTCTCACGTGCTACGCAGCTGTGGCAACAGCGGCAGGTCGCGTGCGCCTCCAGTGCTGGCAGCTCTGTCAAGGACTTTTCACGGCCTACCTCGCGACCAAGAAAGACGTGCCATTGCTCGTGCACATAAACATTATTCGACTAGGTCACGTAAACGTCTGCCTTGCTGCAGTGCGGTAGATCGACTTGGCCATCGCAAGAATCAGAAAGGAGGTGCGAAGACGACTCATACAAATCTCATGCGCTTTTTTCCGCCAACACTGCAGCGTCTCGTCGTCGCTTCGGGGGCGGAAATAGCTCATGTTTTTTTTCCCCCAACGTCCCACGAAATACGAGCAGACGAGGGAAATAAATCGCCGAAGGGGTTGAAAGATTGTGACGGCGTCGCGTCATCACCTGTCCGCCCTTTTTCCTCTCGTTTGTGAACGTGTGAAAGGAAAAATGCACTGGCTCCACGCCAGACCGTTTTGTAGAGCTGAATGCTTCTTTGGTTTTGACGCTGTGCGATGTGAAAAGAATACACTAACGGAAAAACAGCACATTAAGGTCGTAGTGAAGCGTGTTGTTGAGTACGCACGTGCAGGCACCTGTCTTTACGCCGGGAGGACTCTTTCGACTTCGACAAGGTGCACCCCTACCGAAAATGCCGGGATTTGGCGTTCCACATTCTTTTTCTCGCTGTGTGGCAATAACCTTGAGCACCTCCTCTTTACCGACATCTGAACCTGGGCCTTTCCTCCCCCTTTTATTTGTGTTTGCTTTGTCTTCTGTCCCGTTTATGGGAATTTCCCTTTTCCTTTCTCTGCGGCAGAAAAACGTGGCTTCCTTCTAGATAACTAGAGGGCAGGCAACCGAAAAGAACAGCTATTTGCACGCGGGTGGTTAGGTACTGTGTGTTGCATCGCCTGAGAGCTGTTCAAACATGTGGCGGTCTCGCATGTGCTTGGGTGGATTCACCATGAAGTACAAGAAGGGCACTGGGTTGTGGGACGAGGACCACGTGAACGACTTCAATGCGAACAAGTACATGTCAGCGCGATCCACTATGCGCTGGTACTATGGGATGGAGAGGTTGCAGACGCGTAACACCCTCAACGCCCGCCGCGCCACACAGAGCTACAACAACAACATGGGTCTGCATCACAGCGGTCGTGGCGCCTTCGAGCGCGAGCTGGAGCGGCGTGGCATTCAGGTGGACAAGTATCCACTGACGACTACGACGGGGGCGGCGCGCGTGGCGGAGATGGTGCTGCTGCGCCGCGCAGAGCTGGAAAAGGAGGCAGCTGTTGCGATGGAGCGGCAACGCAGCGAACTGCGCCGCGACGCGCCGTCGGAGTGGTACGACGAGACGGACGGACCCCTCAACCCACGCTTTCTGGTAAGCATGCAGCCCAACTACACGAAACCGATTACGGAGCTGCCGAGTGGGCCCGTCACACGTTTGTAACAAAAACAAAACAAAAGAAAGAAAGCGAGTTTTGCGGTCGCGGTATGCGCGCGTGTTAGCAGTTGACGCGATGTGATGAAGTAATGCTTGGTAGGTGCTTTGCTGTGCCGTACTATTGGGAAAGCGAGAGGCCGAACGGCTCCTGCTAAAGGGAAGGCCTCTTTTTTGTTTATGCCTACACAGATGCCTAAAAGAAAAGTGGCTTTCTACTACACAAAGGGGTGGTCGTTGTGTGCATTAACCTTGGTAAACATAGCTTTACGTGGCAAAGTTTGTGCTATGGTTTCTCAACCAGAGGTGGGGGAGTCTCTCTGATAATCCCCGCTCTTTAGCGTCACACTTCAGAGACCTCGGTGCGCTGCCAATTTACAAGGACGGCTTTCTGCCCCATTTTCTGTTTTTTTTGTGACCGCTCCCTCTTTCCTTTTACCGTGCGCAACCATTTTCCGCGCATCTTTTCGCCTCTTCTGTATTACCACCCATCAACCAGTGCTGCGACTTCGTTGTCTTCACACTGTGACCCCTTGCACGTTGAGGGAGGGACTGTCTACTGAGGGGCGTGAAGACCAACGTCCAAGTCCTTTCCTTCTAGGAAATACAACAATTCGTGAGTCTCGTCCTCTGTACGGTCAGGCGTTTGATTTGCAGCTGTCATGTCGGGGGCCACCTTGCCGTATGACATAATTTATTGCACCAGCGAGGACCCGCAGCACCCTGTCTCGCAGCTCGCCGGCGGTGCGGCAGACGGAAGAGATGGCGACGCCTCCCTCACCGGGTGGCAGAGCGCGCGCAACGGGAAGGTGCCGCAGACGCTCGTCCTGCGCTTTCACGGCAACGTTCAGCTGCAGCAGCTGCGCATCCTCTCGCACGAGTCGAAGATCGCCACCAAAGTAGAGGTGCGCGTGGCGAAACTCACGGATGATGACGACTGGGACAATCCGCCATCCTTTCGCAACGTCCGCTTCGTCAAACTGGGCTCCGTCGACTTCAACAGCAACGAGCAGTCAAATTACAAATCGAAAGAGCGCAAAACCGTCCACCTCAACACGAATGCGTACTTCCTGAAACTGCTCTTTGACCGGCCGTACATCAACGCCTTCAACACCGGCCAGCAAATTGGTGTATACTCGTTGGAGTGCAGTGGGCAAATGCTGGAGCCGGTGACGGCGCACACAGATGAGCATCCAATAGTCGGTGGGTCATCAGACCGCGGCAGCTTTGCATCGAAACCCACAAAGGACATTGGAAGCTCTGGTCCCGCAGTTGTTAGCGCTTCCGCAGGTTCACCGACATCTCCCGCTCCTTTCGTTGGCGTCCCTATTGCACCGCCTGGTGTCGCCGCAACCGGCAGCCGTCCCCAGCGGGGCGGCGCGGGGAGCTCTTCAACACTGCCGCTTACGGTGGCTCCTTCGTCGCACAGTAGTGACCCGTCCTCATCCGGAGGGTTCAGGGGTGCCTTTCGCTCCGTCCGCATTTTAGAGTTCGAAGACTTCTTCCTGCGCCGTTCCGAAGAGCTGGTCTCCCTCAAGGAGGAGGCGGTGGCGGTGGAAGACTTCGCCGTGGCGGCGGAGTGCCGTGACAAGCTGGCGCTGCTGAATAAGCGCGCCAAGGAGATCTACGAGCTCGAGCAAGACAAGGTGCAGGCCATTATCGACGAGAACTTTGAGGCGGCGCAGCAGGTAAAGGTCCGCATGAACAACTTAGTTGGGCGGCTCTATTCGCAGACGGCACTACCCACTCTCGGGGTCCCGGAGACGGCGCAAGACAGCACGGGGATCTCAGAAAAGTCCGGTGATGACGGCGACGCCTTACAAGAGCGACCAACACCACCACCCTATCACCTTAGCAGCAACAGCAATAATCGGAGCAGTAGCAATTCTCAGGTTCGAGCGATACAACCGACTTCACCGCTATCTTCTTCGCGCAACTCGGACGATCATAGCAATCCGCCTGACACGCAGAGCAACACCAGCGAGGCCATCGGGATAGCAGAGGAGGCACAGCGCGTCGTGGATGCGGCAACGCTGCCATTACCGGAGAGCGCCGTTGCCCGGGCTATTCTCGCGTCCGCTGGCAGCGAGGAGAGCTCCACGGTGGTACTGACTAGTCCGGGCTTCGACATCCAGTCTCTCATCACCGCTGTCGGCACCTTCCCCACCGCGTGTCTGCTCTCTAGACGCTTCAAACTGCGCGAGTCTGCCCTCGTCGTCATTACGGAGAATTTGGACATGTTTACCGCGGCCCCATCGCTTGTCGAGGATGCTGTGCTACGCTTTCTCGACCACAACGCCTACGGACTTCAGGACGCCATCCCCAACGTCGTCTTCGCCGCCTGCACATTCATCCGCATGACGCTGGCCGACGCCTCCGGCTGCATCGCGACGGTCCTATCGCCGCTCGTGGCGCTGCTGCCGCGCCTCCTCACCCGCTGCAGCGACAACTTGCAGCGCATCCGCGACGAGGCCCTAACGACACTGACCCTGTATGTCAAGACGCCAGCTATCCCGGCCAGCGCCATCCTCGCCGCCACGCTGACGGAGGCGGTGGACAGGGAACGGCGCAAGCTGCCTTTCACCAACGCCAAAGCGCAGCTTTCGCGGTTGAACCTCTGCCAGCTGGTGGTGAATCATGAGCGCCTGCACTTGGAAGGCAACACCAC
This sequence comes from Crithidia expoeki, assembly GCA_900240875.1. Classification (NCBI taxonomy): domain Eukaryota; phylum Euglenozoa; class Kinetoplastea; order Trypanosomatida; family Trypanosomatidae; genus Crithidia; species Crithidia expoeki. The sequence goes on from OESE01000170.1 coordinate 134,214, forward strand.
CCTTGCAGACAACCTGGTGCAAAAGCTGTTGCTGCCAACGGTGAATCACCCCAACCCTGAAGTGCGCGACTTGGCGGCTTCTATACTAGGTAAGCTGGTCGCCGCCCACCAGATTAACCTTCGTGACAGGGACCTCGCTAAGATCACAAACGCGGGCATTCGCGAGGGCATCGCGGGCAAAAAAAAATGAGGAACTGCCGAAGTGGTTAGTTCGAGTACGCATCCCTCCTCGTTCGTTTCCTCCGGATGGTTGATTGCTCTACACGGCAGCTTCACCGTGAGCCTTGCTACACCAAATTGTCTTTTCATGTACATAGAGAGCGAACAGAAAAGCTCCGTTTACATCCCGTGGCGAAGAAACACTCGGTAGAATCTCAGACGTCTAGTAGAGGTGTCAACGGTGCCATTTACTGGCCTTTGAAAAAGAAACCAAACGAACAGATTTGACAGCAGCTAACCAGCCATTCCAGCAGGCGTGGAAAAGAGTGCTCTTCTCCGCTCAACACCCGCTTCACAAAGCAACGCCCCGTCCTTTCACCCCAGACGCCTTTGCTTTAACTAGTAAAAATGACTTTTCTACGATTGTCTGTGTTTTACAAAACTCCATTTTTTTTTTTTCTGCTCGGGGTCTCTGTTCTTCCCCTGCCAACACTCCAACCAACACAAGATCAATCACAAGTAGTTCCACATCCATTTTCAGCGCGTTGTTTCCCCATGTCGCACAACGGACCTAACCGCGAGGGCCTCGGTGAAGACATCGATGAAGGTGAGGAGGCCTTTATCGACCTCGAAGACCCCGACGTGGACATCCTCGACGAGTCCGCGCTGCCGGTTGACGACGACGACGAGGACGACAGCGAAGAGGAAAACACCACAGGAGGGGCTGGCGCGCCGCAGCAGGAGAACGAAGAGGAGCAGCAGGAGGGCGGCGACCTCCAGCAGGGGGCAGAGATGGAGGATTTGAACGCAGCCCCGGACCACGAACCGGAGCGCGACGACGCCTTCGCCACGTTCGAGGCGCCAGAGAAGAAGCCGCTGCACGCCATCGCTGTTCACCCTCAACAGCCGAGCCTCTTCGCGGTAGCCGGTGAGGGTGAGGAGATCTACATTGTAGAAGTGGCCGACGCGGCGACGGAGCCCGTGTTGAAGGCGACCCTGAAAGGGCACAATGACACAGTGAGTCTGCTCTCTTTTTCGCCTAACGGCAAGTGGCTTGCCAGCGGTAGCCTCGACTCAACGATCGGGCTTTGGTCCACTGAGACATGGGAGCGCGCCTATTCTCTCACAGAACTATACGGCGAGATTATGACCCTCCTGTGGCATCCCTCCAGCCTCATCCTTGCTGCCGGCGCCGACGACGCGCAGGCGGCGATGTGGAACGTGCTGAAGGGAACGCTGGTGATGTATTTTGTCGGCCACCGCGGCGCTGTCACGTGCACGGCGTGGTCGCCTGACGTGAAGAAGCTGGTCACGGGCAGCAGCGATGGCTCCGTCAGCATTTTCAACCCGAAGACCGGTGAGCAGGAGGTGAACATCGCGAAGGACCTCAGCCCCGACAACGCCGGCGTGACAGCACTGCAATTCGTCAACGCCGATCAGTGCGTGCTCGGCTGTGAGGACGGCACCCTGCACGTCATCTCCCTCCGCAGCGGGAAGGTGGTGACGCATTTGGAGGAGCTGCACGAGCAGGCCATCGAGTCGCTTGCCATCAGCCAGAACTCGCTGCTGCTGCTGACGGCCAGCTGCGATGCGCGGGTGATTATCTGGAATGTGGCCGACTTCACCCCGCGCACCGTCCTTGAGGTTGGCGAGAGCGTTATTCCGGCGGTGTGGTCGCAATCAAACCTCATCGTGGCGGGCTGCAGCGACGGCGAGGTGCGCGTATGGGATGGCCGCTCCTCAGAGCAGGAGCCGCTCGCGGTGCTCATGGGCCACCGCCGCATGGTACTCAGCCTCACCACCACGCCAACGGTGCTGGCGAGCACGAGCGATGATGGCACAGCCAAGTTCTTTCGCTTCACTTCCACCTACGTATGAGCTTCTTGCTTGTTGCAAGGCGAACAACAAGAAAGAAAAAATAAAAGCTAACGGCTTTCCCATGATTTGACGTTTAAAGTACAATCATTTCTGTGATGCGATGCAGGAATAAAATTATCTGAAAACAAACAAACGAGTTCTTCGCCATGTGACCGTCAACGACCAGTGCATTACTACAGCTCTCATGTCGCGGAGCAAGGTGAGGATCTAAGGTAGCTTCCGTCTGCAGGTTCCTCTCTTTCCTTTTGCACCTCCGTTACCCCTGGCAACAGAGAGAGGAGAAAGCAGCGAAAAAGGAAAAAACAAACTCTGTTTATTTTTGTCTCCCTGATGCGTTTCGTAGGCGCGGCTAGGCGGGTGGTGTGCTCAACCTCTCGCATTTCCAAATCGTGTTTTCGTCTGTCGGGGCCCCGAAATTCCTATCGCCACACCTTTCTCCTTTTTATTTGAAATGGACAAGTTAATCCCACCGAACTTGTCTCCTTACGACCCCTTACTGGGCTGCAGCAAAACAACAACACTAACGGCAGCAAAAAGAGAGGTGCGGTCACAAAGTGGAGATACACGGCTCTGTACTTTGCTGTGAAGTAAACACCCACATTTGTTTTCCCTTTGAATTTCAGAGCTGTTTTATCACGCAATCACAGATGGATAACCTCGACCCTGAAGGGGCGCAGCAGCACCTGGAGGAAGGCAATGAGTCGAATGCGGCACTGTTGCAGCTCCAGGACGCTTTTGTGAGTGCGCTGACGTCATCCGGTGCTTTGGGAAAAATACGGGCGCAGCTCCGCGCGACGGCCCTGTCGCTCATTCGGGGCGATGAAGATTTGCAGCGCGCTGCCGTTGGCGATGCATTGAAACCTGCGTCTCTTTCCACTGCCTCAAAGGTAAGCCTCCTCCTTCTCTACGACTTCGTGCAGCACCATCAGCTACGGCAAACCGCCGGTGTCCTGGAGGTGGAGGGAAGTGTACAACTCCTATTAAACGAACAGGACGCCTTGTTAGGTAAGTTCAGAACCCTGCCAGGTGAGGGGCCGCTGCTGGAGAGACTCGTCGCGTCGCTTGACAAAACAACAGCTTCTACACTATCCGGAAAAGAGCCTCTATCAGCTGGTGACATGTCAAGCGCACCGGTCCATGAAGCCGGGCAGAGCGCAGAGGTCTCGTCGTCAAGGTCGAACTCACTCTCTGCGCCTTTCACGAAGACCACAACAGCAACCGTGCCGGTGCCAGAAAACAAAGATGGCTCCACGAATACGAGGTGTACGAGCCGTCCATCGACTTCTCGGATGTGGACGGCGCACTCGATGAAAGACGGGACTGCGACGAGATAGAAGATTTGTGAACCGTTTTGAGCACTACACTTTCACCGTTTTTCCCCCTCGCAGCGTTACCGCTTGGATTGCACGCGTACACACGCACACAGAAGAGAGAACGGTAGTGGAGTCTCCTTGCTCTTATGTATTGGCAACTTTTGCAAGTAACGGGAAGGCAAGATCTTTGCATGTGTACTGGGGCTGCTGATTCCGAATCTTCTGCAGGAGGCATCGAACTTCAGGGGATGCGGTGTTGTTACAGCGTGTGTACTACGGCAATGCGCAAAGGGTGCTCGGAGCTTTTCAAATATAAAAGCATTAGAAGATCAAGTTGGCTTCCAATTGATTCACTGACCAGCTACTTTCACTTTCGTGAACTAATCCCTTTCTCTTGTTTGCTGCATGAATTTGTTTCTCTTCTTCCGTTTTCCGTATCTTTTCAGTAAGGTCGTGCAATCGCTCAGAGCCATTCAGGGCTGCTCTTGTGCGGTTTCTTGAGACACTAACCAATCTAGCGGAAATGTATCATTGCCGTTGTCTGCGCTCCAACAATGTCGACCTCGTCGCGTACCGCTGCCTCTTGCAGGCGCTGCGGCAGTGCGGTGTGGCGTACAAACACGTTCTGCCAGACGCGTCGCCAACAGCGTTATCCCACGGGCCGGCCGCCTCCTTCTTGCCGCTCTTCACCAGCACGTTTCACTTCCATCAGCACCAGCTAACGACGTGGGTGATGCTTTGGTCGACCGCTACCTCTCCGCGGCCTTGCTGCAATACTGCACGAGACGCGGCGCCGTCCTCACGACCAACGCTGCCGGTGAAGTCAACGCCGTCTTGCACAACCACTTCACAATGCGTCTCTTCGCGAAGGAGCTGCAATTCGAGGTGATGGCGATGGCACCCGAGCAGAAAAGCGGCGTACACGACGACGTCGCAGCAGACTCGCTGGATTTCTTGGAGGCGGAGCGGGTGTCGGTACGCCGACAGGATGTGGCCGGTACATCTCACCAGATTGCCCTCATCCCTTGCTGTCAGAGTCCGCTGGGGTGGAGGTTTTCGCAGTTCGTCGGCGCGGTGCATCAAACTTTCGGCAGCGAGGCTACTAAACGAGTACTTGAGCACGTTTACCAACTACGGGATGAGCCCAATGTGCCGCGGCGTGCGTCGCAGTTGCTTTTGCGCGTATTGGAGCACTTCCCTGCCACAAATGTTGCGGAGGCGGTGTTGGCGGCGCAGGGCCTGGCCGTCCACTACAGCGGCAGGTCACGTCGTCTGCCAGGGGATGCGGAAGGGGCAACAACGTCTTCCCCCGCCTCCACACAACCCACGTCGTCGGGGGGAGCGGAAGGTGAAGTGAGGGCACCGTCGTCACCGCCGCCTGCAGAGCGTAACAGTCAGCAGGAGGATCAGTTGTCCATCGTGACTGGGTTCGACGTGGACCGGGCGCAGCAGCGTGACATCACGCTGGACGGGCTCACAGACGATGCACTGCGCTCCGGCAGCCTGGCACGGGGCCCCGGCGTGATCGACTCCGTGGACATGTGGCGCCGACGCACCGCGGAGCTGCTCGCACGTCAGCTAGAGCCGGCTCAAGAAGCGGGTGAATTGTTGACTTCTTCCTCTTCTTCCACACCCTCCACAAATGGCTGGTTGACGCCGCACGAGAGGGCGACATTCGAGCGCGGCCCCGCCTTTGCTGGGTGGGTGGACTTCAAAGCTTTTACCTCGTATGCTGACGTCTACGGACCTGCGCAGCCTGAGAACGGCCGTATTGTGCGCCGTGCCAAGTTCAAGAAGAACGTCCGCGATCCACGCTTTTACGACACGCTGTCCGATGCACGTAACGGCGTGCCATTCGATACACATGGCGAGACGCTGCCGAACTGCTTGGACGCTTTTACACGCCCGCATCGGCGTCTTTTCGAGGTGACAATGTCGGCGGGCTGCGGCGGGGAAATGAAGCTGGTCGGCCGAGCCATATCTTCACGTTACACCACGGCGCGGGAGAGCGCTGCGCGTGCCTTCCTGGGTGGTGTGCTGCGCGACGTACTGGCACTAGAAGGTGGCAGTGTAAAAGGTGCGCGGGGAGTTTCACATGAGTAACGAACCGTGCTTACATTTCATGTGGGCGAGCCACACGATAACCGCAACAACGAAAAATCTTTAATAGTAATAATGGTAATGCTAGGGGATTTTTGGTGCATGTTGTAGAGTTCCCTCACAAAGCTGAACCGATTTGAGCTTCTTTGCCCCGCCTTGTTTTTATACATGTGGTGAGTGAGAGGGTTAATCTGTTCCATTGGAGACTTCGTTTCTTAAGGCAGGTAAACGAGACGCTGCGCGTGTCGTGCTTTCCAACTGCTCGTTTATTTTTTGATCTTCCTTTCTTTTGTGATCTTTTAGCGAGCGTGTAGCGTTCCAGTGAGTTGATGTTCTCTTAATCGTCACACAGATGCTGTGGTGCAAGGAGACGTTTGAACAACACTTTGACCACAACAACTGCCGGCTTTTTCCGCTTCAGCAGCAGCTTTTCGACTTTGTTGATCTTGCAGCGGTCAAAGAGAGCGAATGCGCGTGGTGGTGCTTTTCTATTGAGTTTCCTTCCGCTAGTGAAGTATCGCGACTGTTGTCTCGTCACACCACCAGCGGGCGTGCTGTGCCGCTTTTCCAGCGCGTGCATCAGCCTGCAATGACGGAGAGCGGCAGCAACGATGGTTGCGGCTGTGCGGGGTTGCGCAAGCGGCCGCGTGAAGACTTCGCCCTCTTATACGGCGAGACACCCCTTTCTCGCCAAACTCGCATGTTTCTCGCTGCAACCCTGGCAGGGGTTCACGCCATTCTCACAACAATTGATGCTCGTCAACTGCACCTGTACGAAATTATCCGCGAGGGGATGCCCTGTCACCTGTACTTTGACGTGGAGAGGGAGGGGAACTACGTCGGCCTCCGCACATCCATCTGTGTGGAAGACGAAGACTCAGACTCCTCGTCTGTACTAGTTGAAAACGATGCTTCCGTATGTGTTGAGGAAGAGGTGTGCGGAAAGAAGAGCACTGTATTTGAATGCAGCACGTCCCGCTACCAGGAGCTGTGCCGTCGCGCAGTGGACCGAACACCACCTGGAGTGTGCGGCCTTGACTGCGCTATCGAGCCTGATAATAAAGACACCTGCGACATCTTGTTGCACGAGTTGGAAGTTTTCGTTCGAGAACGCTTTCCGTCTTTGGTTCCTCTCACTCAACCTAGCGAAAAAGGTGAGCGCTCTGTTTTTGAAGAGGTCTGGGTGCTGCAGTCGGTGCCGCTTGTTGGGGTGGCAGCGAAGTTCTCGCAGCACTACGTCATCAAGTTTTGCAACACCGTGTTTGACTCTACGGCCTCCGTGAAGGCTTTTGTGCGAGAGTTTGTCAACTACATTGGCGAACATGCCGCCCAGCAGAGCCGTATCCACCGCAGTCTCTTCTTCCACGGCCCTCCTGTGTGGTACGCGGTCTTCCACGAGCTCACACCTGACTACCCACGCAACACACTGCCGTACTTGCCTCGCAAGTGCGTCGTGGACGAGGCTGTGTATTCGAAGAACCGAATGATGCGCTGCCTGGGAAGCTGCAAGCTAGGTAAGACGAGTGTGCTGCGCGTTTATCGCCACTACCAGCACGGCGAGCGGCGACCCCTTTTTTCTACTGCCGTTGCTGCGGCTCCCACGTTAGAGACTCTTCTCGCCACGTTGATTTCATACCGCGCATTTGGGAGTGAAGCGGCGCAAAAGCTGCACGTGGAAGGCCAGGCGGCCGAGGGAGGCATCACGAACAAAGAAATGTTGTTGTTCAAGACAGTTGACTCACCAAGTAACGCGTTGTCTGGCAGCGCGCAGAGAAGCTCAGACTCACCGGAGCTCGACGACGACGCAGTGCGTCAGCTTGTAGGTTTCTTAGAAACGGCGTATGCGAACGTCTCCCGTACTGAGTGCTCTGTGTTACGGCCCCGAAAGCTGCATAAGCGCTTTCTCACATTTCAGGTAAGAGGCACACGATATTGCCAGCACGTGGGGCGTGAGCACAAGTCCAACAACGTGTATTTGGTGGTGGATCTCGAGAAGCGGACGTTTGTGCAAAAGTGCTTTGACCCCGACTGCGCATCTTACCGCTCGCCACCGTTACCTCTGGACAATCCATCCTTCGTAAAGAAGTAGTTTATAACGCTGTTATACTCTTTTACCATGTGGTCTGTATATATATTTGGAGCACCTTCGGCGCGTCGATCTAAACCGCTATCGCTGTAAATGAATGAGAGCTGACTTGTAGCCAGTTGACGTGTGCTTGCAACTGAAACTATTAAACGCAACCTTTACTGCTGAAGCGCGGTGCTTGCACAACGAGGGGTCAACACATGCGACTGGAAAAATAGTGGCGCTCTCGGCATCTACCGTGCCTTCTCTCTGCGCTCCTACAAATATCTACAAATTCGTCTTTATTGTTTCTTGAGCTTACTATTCATATTATTTTGCCCGGTAGGGTTCCGTCGACAACAAAATCAATTCCATTTCTGTCCCTACAACATCTTCTCAACCGAATACGGGAAGTCCCCTCTCAAGAAGTACCGGCATTCACCGTCCGACAAAAAAAATATCCATTATGTCTGTTACCGTGAATACTGTCTCTGGCGGCCCCATCACGCTCGACACAAGTGCCGAGAACATCTACGGTTTCCAGCCAGGCCAGATCGTGCACTTCACGAAAAGTCTGCGCAACGGCAAAGTGGCGCTGATCCGCGGGACTTACGATGGACTCATTTGGTTTGCGGTGTTTCCAAATGTCGCGGCGGCGGCGGCGAGAGAGGCGATTGACGCTCCAGTCGACACGGTAAGCTGCCGTGGCAAAGAAGAACTTATTCGCCAGTACGGCTGGATGGTGGACGACACGTCCAATCCCTATGTGAGGGTTCAGAGTGAGTGAGCGACCGCATTTTTATTAGTTCTTTTATTCCGCGCAACACCGCCTAAATTTCATCTCTCTCTATATCATCTGGGTGCGCCACGTGGACTTACGCTCGGTTCTTTCCAAAGAATAACACGCAAGTGTACAACGTATTTTGGGTCTTTCTCAGTTTACATACCAAAGCTCGTAAAAAGAACAACGAAAGGACCTCATTATCCCACTAGAGCTTGAGTTGCTCTGAAGCGTCTTTTCCGCAGCACTTACAGAATTAGCTCTCTGCGTTGCCAGTGCGTCACTCTGACAGCATGCCTTTGTCGCTGGCACGGTTCTTGGCGTATTTGGCTACACCGATTGGTTTGTATTCTGACCGCTACGCGTTGTTGGGTTGTGCAAAAGGCGTTCATTCAGTGATGGCAAGCGTAGAGTTGCTGTTCTCTATCTTCTGATCTTTTCTTTTCCATTTTGCCCCTGCTATTGCCCTCTGTCCTTTTTCTGATGCCAACCCTCACATCGCCATTCCTTCCCAGCTATATTTCACTGAGCTGCACACACAAGCGCACTTGGTGTGTGTTTCATCCCTCCTTCTTCTTTTGTAGTGGAGGGCAGACAGTTCATACTTTTTTAGTAGTTGGTTCCACACCTTAGCAGCAGTCGCGTGTCAGCACCATGCGCCGCAGCACCGTAGGGCGGTACTACTGGTCAAGGTACCGCATTCCTTCGCAGATGCCTAAGTTTGACGGGCCGGCTCCTGTCGCCGCACCACAGAATATGAACAGTACAAAAACAAATGAGTTCATTGACCCTATCGATGACAAGTTCCCCGTCTCTATCCGTGGTAATCTCGTCCGCCCTGATGTGCCGGAGGACCAGTACGTGGACAGCTGGTATGTGTGTACTTCCATGACCCACCACCTCGGCGACTACCGCCCGTGGAGCGCGAGTGCGCCGGCCAACGCCTTTCGCTTCCGCCCCTACAACGAATTCGACTCGAAGGGTCGGGAGTACGTGCAGCACCTGCGCGAGGCGCTGCGATACACGCCCCGGTCCTCGCGTGGGAAGGGCTCGACAGGCTTTCCCTTCCGTGAGGCCTACCTCACAAAGATGAACACGACGGAGACGGCCACGCCACCCCCGTCGCTCGAGACGATTATGAGCCGCGCCGTGTCGGAGCACCTGCAGCACGCCAGAATTCTCAGCCCGCTGGAGGTTCAGCGCGATGTCGGCCGGTTGGAAGAGCCGCTGCCGTGCGCCGGCAAAATCCCTGTGGACAACTCCACCTTCCCCTACAAGTGGAATACGGAGGATTGGTATGAGTACGAGGTGTCCAAGGTGCGCAACAAGCGCTTCACCTTTGAGAATACAAGTGACAGCACGCTCCAAGGGTCGGAGGTGACGTACCGCATCGTTCTCGAGGGGTTTTGGGATCACCACGTGATGAAGCTGGCCGATGACGTTGTCATGTTTTTGAAGGACGTGGGGCGGCAGGTGGTGGAGGAGAAGCTGCGCGGGGTTCGGGCTAGCATCGAGAGCTTCGAAAACGGCGGGGCAGTCGATCCGGAGATGCTGGCAGCCTTCAACGCCTCGTTGAAAGGTCCTTTTGGTGGCGCCGACCACTATGACGTCGAGGAGGTGGCGCACTTCCTGCGCAGCGAATACGAACGGCTGGAAGAGCAGTGCGTCAGCCTCATCAACCGCGCCAACGTCCCCATTCCAGGCACTGCGAACATCTACGACGCCAACGTGTCGTGGCCCTACGTAGAGAAGATGGAGCCTTGGACGCGGCTGGCGGAGTTCTGGACATCGTCCTCAGACACCTCCTTTACCGAGTTGGAAATGTCCACTGCGCACTACGAGTTCCGCAAGTACTTTCGCGTAGTGGTAGTTAAAATGCCTTTCCAAAGCACTGAGTTTGAGCAGCGCATGTACGGCATTCGGCACTGGCTGCACCGCCAGACGACGTGCGAGTTCCACACGACGTACAGGCGCAACATCGTGCACGACGCCGCGGTGTTCCCAACGGAGCACGACGTCAGCGTGAAGCCAACGCACGAGCACCACCGCCTATTCTCCTTTGCGCTCGACTGGCAGAGTGCGCCGGTTGACTTCCTCGACGTGGAGGTATGCCAGAACAACGACACTTGGGCTACCGTCGCGGCACGCCTCGGCTGCACGGAGGCGGCGCTGAGGAGCGCCAACGACACGCTGGAGAGCCTCAGCGCAGGGGTAGCAGTGAACGTGCCGGGATCGGCCACGCGGCGGTTGGCGAGCACCAGTGCCGCGCCCGCTCTGCTGCCGCTGCAGCCCGGTGACGGCAAGCCAGCCATAACGTCGTGGCGCATGGCTGCGGAGATGCTTGGCTGCTCGGTGGAAGAATTGCAGCAGGCAAACGGCGAGGCGGCCCTCACCTACAAGGCCGGCGAGGGCGACGATGACGGCAGCTTCCACCCCTCCATCACGCAGCTAGTAGTCCCCTACACTGCCACCATCGCCACCGCCGCAGCGTCCTTCGCCAGCGTCGAGCCCGTCTTCGAGGGCGACACGTGGGCGACCGTCGCGGCACGCCTCGGCTGCGCAGAGGCCGACCTGCGTGCGTGCAACGACGCGGAGGGTGCGGCGGATTTGGCCGCCGTCGCGACGGTACGGGTGCCCGCTAACGCCACCACCCCGCGCCGCATTACGCACCCGCAGCTGCGTCCGCAGGCGGCGACGGACGCCCTGCTTGCCCGCACGCTTGGTGAAAAGGCTGTTACGGGCTTGGAAGAAATCCCAAGCCTGCCACCCAATGCGGAGAAGTTTCCGCACGAGTACCACACACCAACATCGCGCTTCCCTGCCACGCCACGGGAGCCGAGCGCCAGCGACAACTGGATCGCCTACACCGCCAAGTACTTGGACAAAGAATTGCCGCTGCAGAACGAGCCCGCACCAGTGTATAACGTCAATAAGCTGTGGCCGATGCAGCAGGTGCCAGGCAAGGTCGACCAGACGCCCTTCGAAGAAGACCAGACGTGGTTCATGCACCCAATTCCTGTGCAGCAAATGGAGCTGCATCACCCAGAAAAGGACCTGCAGGACCTCCCCTTCATTAATCACGAGCAGTTCCCGCGTTCTCTGGATTGGACAGCACCGTAATGCATTCGTGGTGACAGCTCGTTTTTCTACATTTGCGGTCTCTGCACGCCTCTGTTCTTGTCATGTTCACGTCTTGTTTCAAAAGCGGCTTGAACCGAGGCGCACCTTTTTCGTTGTTCGATCTCGCAGTTGTTGTTGAGGGTGTGCCCGCGTCTTTGCTGACGCCGTTGTTTGTTTACATGCATTTGGCCGCCTGACTCGGGCGGCGTTTCCGTTGTTTACAAGCCATGCTAATTTTGGTTGTTACACATCCTTTCTGTTTTCTTGTTCGAAAGAGAATCACTGTAAAATGACGGGAAACGTGCGATGCTGACCATCTTGGTAGAACACAAAGGCAAGAGGCAACAGTTAGCAAAACAAACAAACAAACAAACTTAGGTATAGTTTTTGTTGCTCAACAGAAACCCATTCCCGCAGGCACTCTCTTACTTGTATTTTGATCGTCGTGCCTACCGTCTCTACACCTCGCCACTTAGGAAGGGACGTATTTGCGTTCCACGGTTTAGCCAGTCATGCGTCTTTTTCAAGCGGTTTGACAGGTGTTGCGTTGCTTCTACGCGGAATGGCGACGGTGACTCGCCGTAAGACATGACCTTTGTTTCTTACTGTCTCCGTCATACTTTGTTTTTAAAATTCTGTTTCTCTCCCCTTTCCTCCAGACCTAACGTCTTCGGCCGGCGCCGTCTCTCTCAGAATCCAGATAAAGAGGAAAATCTTCTGTGTCTCACGTCACCCAGCTTCTTAATGCCACGTCCGTTGATGATGCTGGACTCGTGCAAGCCTATTATCGAGCCCGTCGTGATTCACCAACTTGCAGAGTGCACTGATACAGCAGGTTTTCTTTCCCCTGTGTGGGCGTCCTACGCTTCTGCGCGCAACAAGGGGCTAGTACTCAAGCCCAGAATGGTTCCTCTCAACGTTTGGCACCCTCTTTGTGGCAAGAACTTCTACGCGGCGCATCCAGCGCTCTTGCAATACAAAGTTGGGCAAGGAAGCACACGGACGACACACAAAGAGGACGACGGCTGGTGCTATGTCCTTTCACACACGATAGGTCACAAATTGACATGGCAGGCACTGTGTCCCTCTATCTCCATGCAGTTTAATCACACGCAAAACAGAACGACGCTACACACACGCTGGGTCCCGGCAGAGCTCTGTCGCAATGTTCCGGTGTACTTTGCGGTCCAGATAGCGCTTCCGCCGTTCCAGACGCTTGTGAATGTGGGTCAGCTAGAAAATACAAAGAGCCTGGAAAGGGAGGTTGCTAGGTTGAACGCCGCACTATAAGAAAGCCATGCAGTGTCTTGGCAAGTCGTGAGCCGGTGAATTTCTTTTCTAATACGCGCTTTTATCTTATCTGCTGTTGGATTGGCTGCTTTACGGTTAGGCGTAATACCCAAATTGATTCCCTTTAAACTGCTGCTGCTCGTGACTCTCTTCACTTCCACTTGTCGCTACAGGCTTCCGTCACCTATTAGCGCAAACGCCTTCTGCTAACATGATGAGTGTCGGCGGAGTCTAAACGTTTGCCGATAAATTGAGGGTGCAAAGTACTGTACATTTGCGTGCAAACTGAAAAACGAATATATATAATCACAGTGGTCCTCTTTTCTCACCCTCTATCTCTGGTTTTATCTGATAGACTTGAACTCACATCCGCACCCAACACACTCGCAACCACGGATACACTAACAAGTACACAGTATTGCATGCACTTTGTTTATTCCGTCGCTGAAAACTTGCCTTTTGGAAACTACGTGAGAGATCTTGATGGGCTTGTTATTTTTATGAATCCTCAGCGTGGTGGTCGTAGCGTGTTGTTCCAGCTCAAAGGTTTTGTCGTTGCTCAAGTGATGGGCTTTCTATCCGCGGATCCTTGTGCTCGCGGCTTCCGCACTATGAGTACTGTGAGTTCCTAAAGGTGATTACATACGGAGACACTTCAGCCATCTTATTCATGTAGCTCTTCGGCTTCCTGTAGGATACGGTGCCGTCAACAACGTCTCGCTTGCTGGATGAAGACGTTGCTACCTGACGTCCAGGCACTCAACTTCCCTACAGGACGCGGTGAGTAATTCAACGTGGGCTGTCGTTGCGGCTAGAACGACAAAGCGACGATACGATACGGTGCTTCACTAAGAAGAGGAAAACTCGAGTGGCTAGACTTGATTGCTTTAAAGAAAATTAACAGCGACTGCGAACCGAAGGCGGGAGCGACCACCGATGTACGGTAGCGAAGACTGCACTTTCTTTGGCGCGTTGTCTGAATTCAACGTTCGCGACAACATAATTGTTGATGGAGAAAGCTCACCACAGGACACAGCTATTTTGGAGCGTGCTATGCGTACGGCAGCGAAGATGCGAGTCAGCGAGGTGGGGCGAATTCGATGCGGGATTCTAGGCGACTTGTCAGCATTGGTTACTGCACAACACTTAAGTAAATCTTGAACCGGTTTGCCCGAGATAAGCTCCCTGGTAGGTCTATATGGTTACTCGGTACTCACGGAGTTTGGCACTCCGGGAAACGCTACCATGAACCTCAACAACGTTGCCAGTGCACCACGCCTAGATGACTTCGCCGCAACGTGTAAGCAGCTGTTCTTTCGTGAAAACGCTTGACATTCACGACACTCTTTGGGTCAATGTCCGCGGAATCGGTGGTGCGTCGTCTCCCCAAACGCTCATTTTGGTGCGTTGAGAGCGGCACCGTTTCGACAGCCTCAGTACATGCTCACCACCAACTGAGCTCGACATTCTGAACAGCCCATTCCGTGGTCTGCTTGGCCTGACTGCTCTACCTCGTCGGAAAAACATCTAAGCAACGCTGTGCGACATGAAAAAGTTATAGATCGTCTTCGCAACTGCTATTGTCCTGCAGATCATGGCCTTTCCAACACCCGAGTCGCAAACTCCCGTGTTTGTTCCGGGGCGCCTCAACTGGAGAAGCATGTTTCACAGCACCGTGATCTCGGCAGCTTAGGCGGCACGAGCCGCTGCACACTGCTTAAAAAAAAAAAAGCATACATCATCGTCAACTCGTCTTTGCCAACCCTCTGCGACGTTGCAGATGATCCACAGCTTAATGTGCGCACCGGCCCATCCTGCGAACTGTGGAGCGCAGATAGTCGCGACACCTTTTCACAACAACGGTACGCCTACGGTGATTTAACACTCCCCCTTTCTGCTTAATGCCACCTGCTTTGTTGTCTGCAGCAGCTTGAAGTGGCTCTATGGGGACTCCAGGTATGTGTCAAAAGCTGATCTGTTTATACGTTGGAGGAATGATGCTGGTAGCTTGTTTTTTTTTTTATAAATGCGCTGACAGCGAGCACCTCCGCAGAGTTTTTTTTTTTTTCTTGGCGTCCTTCTCCATCAACTTGCTGGCAGCTCCTCGCTTTCGTACCATGCTGATCGGCAGCTTCTTCTTGTGCCTCTCCGTGTGACGCAAAGCTGCGCATCAGCTGGGTTCCTTTGATCAACTCAATTGAGTCTATAATGGAGAGAGGACGGGAATTTATCAGTTTCTCCTGCTCCCACTGATTAAAGACGCTGGTTTGGACCCAGTGAAGGAAAGCTCCTCTTCCACCGGTCTTCAAATCTGTTGTTTCCGAAGTTCCTCTCCTAATTTCTCAAAGACTTTCTGTTCGGGCAGACGGTTCTTCGTGATAGTGCTAAGGTAAGAATTCCTTTTCGCTTTGTGAAACTTGCACGGTGCCAAGAGGGAAACACTGATTGCATTCAAGTAATTTTGAGAGCCGCACCTGAGCGACATCTATTTCCTTTGTACGCAAAAGCGTAAAAACTCCCTTTCTTCCGTGTCCCATTCACAGCTGCTTGGCTCTCACAGGTCCCTTGTTAAGTCTGCGCTGCGCAGCAAAGAATCTTCGTAGGGAACCGTGTTTTCCTATTGTTTTCCTCTTTCGTTTGCGCAGTGCGGTGCGGCTTCTCACACAAATGCGCTGAATTCCCGTAGCAACAACAAAAACACCTACGTCGCTTCAGTTTCACTGGCGGTGTGGAGAAAGATCTGAGAAAGGACAATTCAACACCTATTTATGGGGGTGCACAGCAGATGCGACGGTGCTGAGTGTGATGTGAGTGTCACTGCTGCTCCCATCCTTCGCATTTCTTTATCGCCTTGATCTCAAAAGGAGGGGGTACCTTTGGCAGAACCACTCTGCTTGGTTTTTGAACCACGTCGTGGGTAATGCCAGCCAGATAGCAAATAAACCGGGGAACAGACATTTCCACGCCCTACGCGTCTTTCTCTATTGTGGTGCAGACACTAGTGTACCAAAGACGTGCTGCGGCAGCCGTAAAACATGAAAAGGGGTCGACCTCACATTACGGACAAAGTACGTGGGTGTTGATCTTGCTCTTTTCATCTTGATCGAACTCATCTAAAACCTGGGCTCATCCCACCCTCCCACCAAGTCAAACCCTCCCCAGTTTATTTCTTTCGCTTTCCTAAATGTCGAATCGTCTTAACCTTCACTTTTTAAGATCCCGATGCACGGCACGCCTCCGTACCGACAGCTAATTTTTGGGCAATGTGCTTTTGGACCCATGCTACACACGTAAATGCGGAGCTTTCCAGCTGTTTCTCGGGCAAGCGGTACTCACAAGGCGTTCTCGGTCTACACTGCATTGGTGTTGTGCAGGCGATGGGTATACAAGAGGAGACCACACCAATGAAAAGCACTGCGCGTAGAGTGCCGTGCATCCGTTGGTGCGAGTGAGCACGAAGGAGGTGGCGTGGAGTACTCAAAGTGACTGAAACTAGTTCCGGGTACAGGTGTAAGATCAGCAGCTTTGCCGTTGCTTTGGGACGCACACAATCATGTTGAGTTCACACGAGTTTGCGCCTTCTCATCGGTGAGCTGACCGTTGCGCGTTGCCTGCGGTTGTCGACGCAAACGACCACATAGTGGTAGACTCGAGCTCTTTACTGGTGGACTGCGAACATCAGTGAAGATGCCGCCCATCAGACTCACCTCGGCAGCTGACTGTCAGCCACACAACGCGGAGCCCTGCAACAGCAGAGCGCGGCACCTTTCGTTGCGCGTTATCAACTTTCACGAGCCCGCAGCGGCCCTCTTTCATGTGCGAGGGTAGGCGGCTGAACATGCCGCTGCACCAACTGCTGCGGGGCGTGCTTTTGCGTACTGCTGAAAAGGTGCAGGACAGCAAGCTATTTATCTCTGTAAAGCGCTTTCAGCTGTGTAGTTTGTGAATGCTAGCCAGCTGCATTTATTTGGATAATTTAAAAGGTATTAACTGTCGTACAGCACCGCTAGACGGCTCAGTGTATTCCCCGCGGCTGACAGAACTTGACGTTTTGGAGAACAAGACTTTGGCATTCCTTCCTTGATTTGCTGGTGCTCCGTGTCTCCACAAGCTCAAAGCTGCGTGTAGGAATCTGGGGAGCGTAGTCGGCCGCGGCTCGTTGTTGTCACTGGGAAAACTCACTTTCAACGGTAATTGCAGCTTCGCCAACATCGACCACCTTGTCGACGCACCGTGTTTACGGCGACCCAATGCTTCCTCTTGTGAACTACGTGACGTGGGTAGCCGGAGTAGCTATTGCGTGCACACAAAATACAATATCTCCAACAGTCTCATCAAAAGCCTCCGCAGTTTTGGCGGTGCACCACCGCTCGAGGAGAACGCCGCACAGTTGTGTTGCCTGAGCAATACAGCGAGCCTCGGTAGCTGTTCGCCGCTTCGAGTGATTGAAGTATCCTCGAACAGTGGTCTTCTGAGAGTCGGTAGCTTCATTGAGTCCACCAACTTACAACGCCTTAATGTGAGTGGCCGCAACGTGACGATGCACATCTACTCCCCGCTGCAATGATGGCGACTAGCGGTTACGGAGCTTTGCGTGATCACAGCCATGATCGATTACATTGCAAACGAAGTGAACCAACTTTCTTTCTGTGCACACGCGTCAGCAGCATGGGATTGCCGTGACACGCTCCACTTTGAGCGGTCTCCGTTTGCAAAGCTACACGGCAAAACGCGAGATGTGCTGCTACAAGCACCTCACTACGATCTGCAGTGTGCTCCTTCGTCGTTTGCATTTGATTGCGCAGGGTCCTCACATACCCACAAAATGCTTCGGTTTGCTATCTGTACACTGCCCCTTTCTGGTCTTGCAGCTTCTCCTCCTAGCAGCGTGGTTGACGGTCACCGGATTTTACACCCGAACACTTCTTCTTTCTGTCACGGTGCTCACACGGTATCACAGCTGCCCCTACAATCCAGCCCGGAAGCCGATGCTGTGCTGCTCTGCGTGCTCCAACACCAACTCCTTTCACAACAACCAACCAAGCGAAAAGGAGCTCCTGTCAGCTGCATTCTTTCAACAATTGGAGTGGAGTGCTCTCAACTGCTTTCCTTTTCCTGCCGCTTCCATTCCCCGTCTTTCTAATGTTGATACCCCTTTTACTGCTGCCCATTCCACCCTGTGTGCCCCTAATAACCTTTATAATATCTCTGTACTCTTCAAGATGCTTACTTGTAACCGCAAATTTACCTGCGTGGTCGCCACGCTGTAGCACCACATACAACTTCCGTTTCCTATCAGCCATCAACTCGTAGTTTTTCATTGTCACCTGACAGTGCTTTCTCTTTCAAACGCAACACCACGAGTTTATCTCGTGAGAGCGTTTGCCACATGGAGGAAGCTGCTCTTGTTCTCTCCGTTAAACCACCCTCAACCGTTCGTTGTATACTCACGGCTCAACTCCTTGATGAGAATTCTGCCTAACTAGAGACAATCTTCAGCCATGTCAACAAGCCCAAAGCGTGAGGTATATACGGTTATAAGAGTGCGTGCGCTTGACACGTGAAATGAAAGAACCAATTGTAGATGAAGATGCAAGACCGCAAACACACACACAACTTTTCTCGTAGTCTGCCAGTACTTGCAACAAGGACTGCAACAATGTGCATCTGCATCGCTGTAAGCAAGTGAAAGTGGCTGCAGTGTTCCAGACCCGAAGAAGACTCTTTAATTCCCTACCGCAAGTACTATCAGAGCTTCAATGAGTCATAGTGGATTTCCTGTTTTATCTTGTTGAAACTCGTTGTCTACCGCTGTGTTTCATCCCGCCTGCACTTGCGTTTGTCTATCCGTTGACCCTTTCCACACAAATGCAGTAGCTGGAGTGAAGGGTGCAAATCAACTTATCGCCTTGCAGGCACCCTTGCTCTGAGACAAGGGGATTGAGGCTTCTTCTTAGCTGCGATCGCATCTGTGCCAACTCTTCTTCCCACTTCAGCTCCTTACTTGACAAGAAAAAAAAAAGACGGACTGAGAGCAAAAGAGCTCGAACAACCGCCGACCCACCTACTATGTTCAATAAAAAGAAACCGTACGGCTTTGCTATTTTGAAACAAAATCAGCAAATCAAAAACGTGCGGGAAATAGGGTTGTGTACCGTGCTCCCTGCGTTCGTGTGCCACACGATCATTAGCAGCAGCAACAATTCTCCCTCTCATCACCTTTGTTTCCTGGCTACCTTCTTTCTCCCCCACTTTCTCGTGCCACTAGCGTCTAGTAGTGCTTCCGCCGTTGTTGCTGGTGGCAGCAGTTCCCTTGTGAGGGCTTCTCGGCATACGCCAGATGGCGGTGGTGATGTATGCTCTCCTACTCGGTCTTTGTTTTTGCTGTTTGGTCCCGAGTACTACAGCGTTGTCAGCTACACGCATGGCGCGCACACGCTTGGGGGAAGTGACTGCGATTGTACGCTGTGCGTTGCTGACCAGGACGGTGGTGCCATGCGTGAGAGAGGGATGATTACTTCTGAATCCTTTGCTGTGGACACAACGTTGTCGATGAAGAAGGCACGCTACGTGTATAGGAAAGTGTGTTGCTGGCTGCAATGCTGCAACACATTGATGCTGGCAACTCAGATTGTGGCGAACATAGGGCGGACACCGTTACATTCAACTGCCTTCTGCGTGTGGGTGCCTTCTCTGAAAACAAAGTGCTGTCTCCATGAAGCAACATGCAGCAACCACTGAGCTTTGGCGCTACGTAACTACAAGTGAGGAGATTGATACCTTTCCATGAGCAGGCACTTGAGATGTTGTACTGACGCACCGGTGATAATAGTGAAGGTCATGTCTTGGCAGATACTCGAAGTCATTGAAGCTCTACGTCGCTGTGACCTTGTTGAGAATGGAGGTGATACCCTGGCCATCCTGCACACTTGTAACCGTTCTATTGCGGCTTCACTATGTAGACTTGCACTCGTGATTTCGCTACAGCGTTGCCACGTAGCCAGCAACTAGAAAGGTGACACTCTACGTGACAGGCTCGTACGTCCATCACCATCTTTTGACGGCGAGTCGGTGCTGAACACGATGGTATTGTTACTGCATCAAAGCTCACCCATTCACCAGCACAATGTGACATTGAACTTCTGGCTGCAGGAAGCATACTAGTGTTACGCAGGAAACAGGCGCTACGAAAACCGGAGGCTTTACAGATGGGGACAATGAAAGGAGACAGCGCCACGCATAAAGGCACTTGCCGCCACGCTGCGAAACTCTGCCACTACTAGCAAGGACAACGGCAATACCTTGTGACGGCAAACCTGCTATTCCGTTGTCAATGTGCAGCTGTAAAGACACATGCTCACCATTCGGGAACAGCGCGGTGTTGCCAGCAGCAGGGAAAATGAGACCGTGCGGTGTAGTCAAAATGCACGTGTTCACCCTGCGACGCGGCTCCATCGCTCGGAGGAGCAGAACTATAACTGGGAACTTACACGGTGCGTCTGGTAGTGTTTCTGTGGTGTTCCATGCGATGCTGTTGTGGGGAAGTGCTGATGCTGATGCTAACGACGGCGTCATTACCCAGACACGCTGTCACCGTTCCCTAGCTACGACGCCGTCTCAACAGCACACGCACTCATCTCCACACTGTTTCTTTCCTCAGTGACGCTGACATCAGAGAGCATACACGTGTTTATCGTGGCAGTACAGCAGACCTTCGTCCCGCAAGAAGAACGACTGCCTGCTACAGTCAGTGCCATACTGCGCTGCATTTATGCTCGCAATGAAAGTGTTGCTGTAGAAAGCAGGCGTGCTCGACAGACTGCAGTGCAGTGATGCTACTCACTGCAAAGGGGATGGGGCAGCTAACTAACTATTGCCACGAACAGAATTGAGTAGAGCACTATTACTGTGCGTAGGCTCCTCCGCAGATATCTGCCGTGTGGATGCAAAGACAGACCTCGATCCTCGCAGTGACGTGGCAGCGCATCGTCAATGACAGCGAACTCGGCATTGTGCACAATAAAGAGATTTGTGGCAGAGTGGGGGAGCAAACTGGATCGAGGTCAAGGGTGCGTGCTGCGAAGCTGTGCTGCTATCATGGCGCGGGGCACATAGTCACCCACATGTGCCACAGTGCAGTGCCACAGCAAGAAAAGAGTAGAGGTAGTATTGTTGTGGGGGTGCGCTTTGGGCTAGCGTTGCGCTGCTCATTCGCGTCTTAAGTGAGAAGGACGGCGCCACCACAGTGGGGCTGGGCACCGCTCCGTAAACTGACACTGTGTGGTTATGAAGGTATAGGCTCAGCGAAGTGCGACTTTGCATTGCCACTGGAAAGACGAGTGGCACCACACCCGACAGGCAGACACACGCTCATCGTCATCAATGTCCTGTAAGGTGAAGTCCTCGACGTGGAGCACTCTGTTGTCATGCTGAAGGCTTGTGCTCAACAGTTTGCATGAACAGCACACCGCCGCTGCTCACACAGAGGGTGGTATTACAGCATGGGCGTGCATACTTGACACGGTGGGCTGACAAAGCGTCAGCGACTACACGGGGATTTTGTGGGTGTGGGAATGTGCCACTGCTTTCTCACACTGCAGCTCTGCATCGATGTTGGTAAAAAATAAGTGCACACCGTGCGAAGCTTCACCATCGCCACCACACCGCCTCGACACCGTTACGAAGACACGCCCTCGTCATCCTGCTGTGCCGCACAGCTCTACTGACAAGGGAAGTGGCACGACACCTTACGGCTGTGTACTTATCGCCACGAAGCGTTGCACAAGTTCTCCGTAGAAGGCCGCCATGTTGCGTCGCCGCTGCTTGTGTAAAAGACGGATGGGGGCCAACAGCGTAACCTTTCCGCGGTGGAGTGCCGTGCTGACACCGGCGCGAACATGGCATCCGTGCGGGGATGCGCACCTGTTCATCACCACACCATACTGCTGCATTTAACCGGCAAGGCAGAGTGCAGCATTACGGAAACATACTTCCATCTTTTGTAATGCTGCTGTATCGTCGTGTTGTGGTGGTCAGCGGTGATGGGTACGTTGCTGCAACTGCTTGGCGTACGCAAGGACGACGGCAACGGATCAACGACGCACACACACGCACATACACCATCGTCACACCGCTGTGGCGAAGCATCCTTGTCGACAACACATTTGACTCCATTGTGAGCGTGCACGCTCGTCTTAGTGCTGAGGACACGTGCTTGCTACCGTGTTGGAAAGGCCGCTGACACTTCACTCGGCAGGCAGACACTCTCAACTCCAAGCCGGGAGACTTTACGGAGGCTGATGAGGAAGCCAGTGCTACCGCACATAGTTCGCAGGTGCAATCATCACGTTGTGGTGCATCAGTGTTGTTACGGTAGGCGGATTCACGACGTAAGGTTCTGATCCTAATATCGTGCCGTACACCATTGCTCAAAGTAAGGGTGCATTTACAGACCTTACACTCGAACACTGCATTGTTCCTGACTGGGAGGACAAGCGACACAGCAGCCACAAACCGCCATCACCGTCTTCGCATAGCTGGTGTGAGGCGCTGTGTGGTCAAGGGGAGAGCTGGCTCTACCTGGAGGTAAAGTGGTCACCACGTTGCGACAAACGTTACGTCGTGGTGAAACAGCAGACGGTATACTCCATCTTGAGGACCCTAGTGCACACCATCGTCCTGCCAGCCTGCGTTTCTCGTGCTGCAAAGCGCGTGGTGTTAGAGACAGGTCGCGAAGTGTCTTCCGCAGACTGCTTCAAAGCATTGCTATTTCTCACAAGGGTGGGAACGGCGACGGCATGACAAGATCACACTCAGCAGCTTCACTTATCTGCAACGCAGCGCATCATCACTGACATCTCAAGGGTTGTTTTATTGTACTGGTACGCAGCCTTCCACACCACTGCACTGCAACACTCCAGGGAATGAAAGGAACAATGCTGTCATTTTCTCCCTCATCTGTACTCTCGGCGTGTCTGTGTGTGGTGTTCTTTCGGTCGTTTGGCAGGAAGGTGTGCTCGGACACGTGTTTGCCCACTCTACTTCACCCACCTTTGCTTCACAAGACAGCGGACATTTGCCTGCACCAAGGGAGCCGCCGGACGTGCACGATGCATTTGTGGGCGGTGTGGTGTGGTGTCTTGCGGTTCAAAAAGGAGACCATGCACCTGAAGGTGTCACAACACGCAACCTGCGTGTGCTCCTGGTGCCTGGCTGCGTTGGGCAGTTGGCTGTGCAGTGTCTTCGTTGAGGGTTGTGCTGCGTGCTGCCCTGTGAGTGGGCAAAGGTATGGTGCGTCAGAGAAGTGCTTGTCCTGCTGAGCCGGAATTGCGGAGGCACTGAAGATAGATCAGGGAAGAATGAGTGGTGGTGTAACATCGTGCGGAGGTGCGAGTGTATTTCAACGTGAGGAGCAAGTTAGGCAAAGGAAATCAGAAGTGTTGTGGGTGGTGTGACTGCGGTGGTGCGGCTGTGTGGTGCTGGTTGGGTTGTGGGTGGTGTGACCGAGTGTTTGAAGAG